>JAUZND010078924.1:0-16246 GCA_034780555.1 Coelogynopora nodosa | reverse complement strand
TCAGTAATGCATGATAATGATTCAGTAATGCATGATAATGATTCAGTAATGCATGATAATGATTCAGTAATGCATGATAATGATTCAGTAATGCATGAAAATGATTCAGTAATGCATGATAATGATTCAGTAATGCATGATAATGATTCAGTAATGCATTATATTTATTGTCACACACGGTATTGATTCAGTCACGCATGATATTGATTCAGTCATGCATGATATTGTTTCAATAATGCATGATATTGGTTCAGTCACACACGGTATTGATTCAATCATGCATGAAATTGATTCTGTCACGGATATTGATTACAGTTAATTTTATATTTTGTTAAATTATTTCAAATGTCATAAATTTTAAGTGAACATGTTTTACTCAATACAATATCTGTGAAAGAAAACTCAAAAGTCATTGTTTAACGTAATTATTAAAATAAGTATAATTAAAAAAATTAAACTTTATATTTACACTTTGCAGAAATATTTCCCCCAACTATTATCCCGTCCAAATAGCCATTTGTGGTATACTGCACCTGCGCACGATATTACGAATACCAACCTCCTTTAATATATAAACCGAAATTAAAAGGCCAGTCAAAGGACGAGGTTCGAAAATTGTATTAAAATGATAGCGTAATTAACGCGACATCCTTCGTTGAGGTAAGATGGTTTGGTGGGGGGGGGGATAATGTTGTAGCTGTTTAAAATCTAGCTATAGCTCGTAAACCAGTCTAACCATTTGCCTTGCTTATAACATTATATACTGCGAAGGGGCGTACACATGGAAAATTCTTTCTATATTATGGAATGCGGGAGAGTTGGCAAAATCCTTGATCATGCACTGCGCGACGTATTCTAATGGCTGGCTAAATCCCAGCGCGAGAGTTATTCATACGTAATCATTTTTTAGATGGAGACATATTGGCAGACATAAAGGAATGTTATTGTAGACTCTGTTTATATCGGGGAGCAATTTGGGGGAGCAATTATCAAACGATATATCAGACTGTGATTTATAATATATGTTATTTAGATACTGTATATTATGTCTAGCATTATTTGGATATTGAATAATATTAGTATGCTTTCGATATAATGCCTAACATTTTGGTATAGTGAGGGTGACGGAGGCATAGCCTACATGATGGGATGGGTCCCATTTAACCTCCATCACCTATAAAAAGGTTACATTAGCGTACATCAAACGTGATGTACTAAAAGTAAAGGTGTTGATTTATTATACTGTTAAACATTTCAATGATCAAAAATTATAATTGTTTTTGGACTATTTTGATGTGCTCTACAAAACTACATTTAGGAAATTACTACATTTGGGAAATATATTTCAATAATATGCACATTCATCTTATGATTGTTTAAATTAATTGTCTTAAGCTGAAAAGTAAAGTACAATAGTAATTACATTGTTAAAATTGAATGTAAAAACGGAACATTAAATCCAAAGCGGCATTTTATATGCATTTTTCAGAACTTATGAATATTAATTAATATTAAATATATAAGTTATTAAATATTGTATATAGAAAAAAAACGTAAATCATTGAAAATAACAAATGTCATATTTATAAAATTAATTTAGTAATTATCAATCGATTCCAATTGTATTTTCATAAAATTTTGATGTCAATAAGAGACCAAGTTGAATTATCCTTATTATTCAAGAGCGCAGTGTTTGGTAAAATTCTAAATCTGTCCATAATACATTTTTTAAAACATTAAAAACCCACTAAACGGAATGCGGAGTGAGCAGTGCGGAATGCGGAGTGCGGAATGCAGAGTGCGGAACACCCCTGAGCCTACGCATATGTAACCGCTATTATTAGCAGGTATTTAATAAAATTTTAATCATAATGTTTTTAAATACCGCAGCTCAAATTTTTTTTAATTTAATCGATACATTAAAACAAACCGACAAACAAATTAAAAACTGTATTCAGCGAAATTGTGTAGAAGTTTATGAACTACAATTTGAACATTTTAATCTGACGTTACACTATACATACAAGTTGTGACAATGCATTCTTATATTGTTTTTCTACCATATATGTTAATAAAAATAAATCCGTTTCTAATCTTTTTAATAATATTTTTCCTTCATTTTACTTTCGGGGGACTTTTGGGCCACTCTGTATAACACGATAATTCTCTGGAATTCACTGGAACTAAAATATAACAGGCCACCCGTGATATTTATCATATTGGTGGTGTATTTTTAGAATCAATTATATTTATTTTTGTTTTATTATAAAACAGGTGTAGCAGCTGTTCAGCAAAGGCTTTATAAAAAATGAAGTGGTTCATTTTGTACAGGCCTAGCCTACGTTATGTTTAAAAAAACACTGATAATGATATTTATAGATGCAATGATATCGTTGTTATAAATGATTGATTTCTATTTTAAGCCAGTTTATATTTAGAAGATTGTTTTATTTATTTTACATTAACAATATCTGTAAACATAATCAATTAACGAGTTATAAATTTATATTTCAAAGAATATATATTGTTACTTTAATCGAAAATTCTAATTGTTGTATAACACTGATATCGGAAAAAATCTTTGATTAGTAATTAACGTATAATTGAAATTTTGTGATACATGAATGATGACATTTCAAATCAACCGAACTGGATAATAAGAAAATAATATATAAGATAATTTTGAATTATTATGAATTTATCGATTTTAACAATAGTATTCATATAATGGATTTGGAGTACCTGAATTGAACGGCGTTACGCGCCTAAAATCATGTTTGGAAATACTTTAATGTAAAATAGTGAATTGTATTATTTTTTATTAAAAAATTAATATAAAACTGTGTTTAATACATGTTTGTCTATAATCTTATATGCTATATTGATTTATAAATCACAAATATTTACATTAATATATTTTTATCCGGAAAAGTTTTCATTAGACTGAAAAGTATTGAAATATAAATGTAATTCACAATTACAAATGAACTCTATAGAAACTTATTTAGTAAATGAAATGAGGTTTTTAAACAGTTTAATAACTATAATTAATAATATTTTTATAAAGAAATTTAACGTTTCTTTTAAATTCCTTTTAAGTTCTTTAAAATTTAACAAACATTTTGTTGATTGCTCGGACACTCCTTTAAACTACATATATTTTTTAGTTTATATTATATTATTAGTTACATTCACATGCATTTTACAAAAAAGGAATATAACAATTGAATATGGAGGTAATTAACTTACGTAGTACATATATAGATAGTAACTCAATTTTTATTAAAAATGCACTTAATTGTGTCGAAACTAAAGCGATATAATACGCAATGATCATAAATAGTATAATAAATCACATTACTATTCACCAGAGTGAATTGGTACAAAACTGTTCTCGTTTATTATAACAATATTACTCAATTTATTGTATATTGCGTTTTTAAAACAATCAGCATTGAAGATAATATTTGACAAATATTTCAAGTTTAGTGTATAAAAATTGTTTATGAATAAATATATATGTTATTGATTTTTTTTTTTAATTTTAATTTGGCACCTTATATATTATGTTAGTTAATGCTTTCAAAGGATCATTTGATCGTACATAGTACAGAAATCCAAATAACAGTTTTCATTTTCCATGTGTTACACTCTATATCGCTAAAATCTCTGTGTGATATGTATGATACACAGAACGAATTAATATCTTTCACATCATCAACTATGACTAATATTTAATGCTTTGTATTATTTAATAATTAAAAATACATAATCAGAAATAAATAAATTACTATAGTACTGTATATAATCAGAACATTTTCCTAATGAAATTAAATATATTTAGTCTGAGCCAACGTAATTTAAATTTGCACACATATGCGAAATGAACAGCTGTTGTGTGGTAATATTTAATCAGACATATATGTTATCATAAGATACTAACTCTTATTTGATATTTTACCGTTGTATTCACTCTATATTTGTCTATAACTAAATTTAAAATAAATATCAACATTTGTCTTTGACTCCAGTTTGGCTGCAAATTAATTGTCTTTGTTGCATAATACTAAAATACAAAAAAAATGCTATTACTAAAAAATCGAATCGGAAAGCGATTAAAGACCTGTTTTCAAATAGGCTGAATGTAACAACTGTTTGTCATATTTCAAAACAAATTCTTAAATAAATATTTACAATATGAACAATTGTATAAAAGTATAAATTGTGGTGTATTATAATAAATATCTCAGTATGTAATAGGTATCCGTAAATTGAGTAAATACTTGTTTTTCAGCAGTAAAAAAATTGTCTATTTCAAAACTGGATTGTATATATAAAACAAAGATAACATATTTCACTAAATAAACAGTTTTTAATAGCGACATATGTACATAGACAGTAACAAGATAGCAAGTTTGTTGAATTTTGAAAGAGTAATAATACAAAGCATATTGGTCAATCAAGCGAAATTGTTTTAGTTTCGGAGGTACTATTAAATATTGAAACAGTTCGTGCGTTTGGCAATTATATATATGAAACACGTGAACTTTAAAAAAAAATTGTTCATTTATAAAAGACAGAATGTGACGAACATCAAATTAAACAAATATTTTATTTGAAACAAATAATATCATCGTGATACTGTTTGATAATTTATCTTTTCTTTATAAAAAGTTTCATATATAATTGATATATTTATACAAATTGATAATAAAAATCATCTTTAATTAGATATTTAATCTTACAGAAAAACAAATGTACGTTAATTGCACTATAGACTATACAAACAAATTGATAAATAAACTTTTAAAACTTCTTCATAATATATCTAGATATTTATATTTTATAATTTTTTGTATAGCAGTTGTATTGGAATGCGTTAGCAAATTCAAAAACAATTAAATTGCACGTTATTTTGTTAGCACTTCAAATCATGCAGTAAATAACATAAAGAAAAAAATATTTTTTTAAATTAATTTAATTTTTTCTTTTACGAACAGTATACTGTATACATTGCAAAATTTCTGTTATTAGAAAAATTGTGGTAATCAGACAACAGTTTAATATTTTCTAGCAATGATAATCAAGTAAATGACATACAAATTATGTGCTACTTTTTCAGTAGAACGATTTGTTATAATTGTTGAAACTTGTTAGAATTATTGAATGAAAAAAAATTACTCGTGTTTGTGTGGATTAAAATGGATTTTATTTATTCATATCTAATATGTCAATCAATTAATTTTATTAATTAAATATAATCAATATTCAACTTAATATTTATTTCTCTCAATATCGAACTCTGTTTTAAATCAAGAGATGTCATTTGATTTGTTAATAAAAATAACTCCCGTTAAAAATTGTTGCACTTTAAAAATTTCAACGAGATTTTGATTAATTTTTAATAATTACAATTTCATTTGATTTACATTAATGCTTATGCGAAGGGTCAATGTTTCTTCTGCCGCTAGACATAACAAATAATAATAATTATGATAAGTATTTATTAAAAAAATTACTAATAATTATTTATTAATTAATGCTGTCATTTAAAATTACTTCTGAGCCGAGTTTACTAAAAGTTATATTATTCGTTAATGAAAATTTAAATATTTCTTTAAAATATTGTGTTTAAAAAGTAGTGATATTTATTGGATAATAAGAAAACTCTTATTTTAAGTTATATTTGAAATTGTTATAATCAATTTAAATCGAAAATCAATTAAAAGTTTATTTTTAAAATTCTGCCGTGTAATTTGATATTAAAAAAGCGCTTATTTTAATATTTTGAGTTTTATTTAAAATTGCAAAAATGTAAAGTTTATTTTTACTGCGTTGTGATTAGATCAAATAAAAAGGCTAATTAGCCCTTTTATCATGGTAACTATATTATATATATATTAACATGAAATTTTGTTTAATTTCAATCAAATTCATAAGTCATTTTCGAGAGTTACCTATACAGACGTGACTATAACATCTATCAGAATGTTTGGTGTGAAAATTTATATTATTGCAATTGCACCCCTTTTCATTAATTTCAGATTTAGTCTATATTTGGTTCTGAATTTTTTTTTTGGATTCGACGACGTGTTCGACTTGCAATCTTATCCTACAGAGGTCAGTTCTGTGATTTTTAAGCTGTATGTATTAGGAGTTTAAACACTTGTTAATAATATTTGTAGATTAAATTTAGAACAGCAAAAAGTGTGGGCAGTGGTTGAATATTACACACATTTTTTATCAACTATATGTTATTTAAAATGTACTCCACTGCATATTAATGTGAAAAAAATAATAGATGTTTGTGACATCTAACAAACATATAATGTTTAGCATTTGGTTTTTTTGCTTTTTGTCATTTATATTTTTTTGAATACGTGCTAACTTTTATGTAATAATTTTGATTACATCATAGTAATAAAAAATTACTGAAGATCTTCATATTTTTTTAAAGCATTTAAAATTGGATTCACTTTTCAAAAATAATAATAAATTTGTTTGAAAAATAATTATATTTAAAGTCATCTGAAATATTAGTTTTTTTAGCAATTGATGACGTCATACGTCAGAACATTTTGAATAATAAATTAAATTTTTCGCAAACTAATGTGAAATTCTTTATAAATATTACACGGTAATTTGATACAGAACGAACGATACACAATAATTTTTTAATTGCCACAATGATATTTTGATCATTTTAATAAAGGTACATCATTTTTAATTTTCTACTACATCGAAAAATTAGTTTCCTAAAATAATTAAAGAATATCTTTCCTTAAACGAATTAAAGAATACCTTTCCTTAAAATAATTAAATATATCATTGCTCAAAAGAATTAAATAATATCTTTCCTTAAAAGAATTAAAGAATATCTTTCTCTAAACGAATTGAAGAATATCTTTATTTAAAAGAATTTAAAAATATCTTTCCTTAAAGGAACTAAAGAATATATTTCTTTAAAAGAATTAAACAATATCCTTCCTTAAAATAATTAAACAATATCTTTCCTTAAAAGAATTAAAGAATATTTTTCCTTAAAAGAATTCAAGAATATCTTTCCTTAAAATAATTTAATATATATTTCCTTAAAAGAATTAAAGAATATCTTTCTTTAAAAGAATTAAAGAATATATTTCCTTAAAAGAATTAAACAATATCTTTCCTTAAAAGAATTAAAGAATATATTTCCTTAAAAGAATTTAAGAATATTTTTTCTTAAAAGAATTAAATAATATCTTTCCTTAAAAGAATCAAATAATACTTTTTTCTTAAAACAATTAAAGAATATCTTTCTTTAAAAGAATTAAAGAATATCTTTCCTTAAAAGAATTAAAGAATATTTTTCCTTAAAAGAATTGAAGAATATATTTCCTTAAAAGAATTTAAGAATATTTTTTATTAAAAGAATTAATGAATATCTTTCCTTAAGTTTCAAGGTAAGTTTCAAATACTACTTTCTGTCATTTCACAAAAATAGGCCAACAAATAGATTTCTTACGTTGAACTTATATCATACAAATGCTGCTGTAAACTGACAAATAAGTTTTTATTGGTTTAAATGAGCTATATATGCTAGCTGCAGAAACCGTTCTCCAAATCAAATAACAAATTCCTTCTCAAAACATAATAATCACAGGCCCAATGGTTCCAGACTTATGAGACACTTGAACGCACACACATCTTATGTAAATTCTGAATATAACGGATCTAGTTATATACAATTGATTTTGATTTATTGCACCAACTGAAAAATGTACTGAACAGCTATAAGATCAATTAAACTGAATAATTATTTAAAAATCACATTTAACGAATTTTCTACTATTTTTGGCTATTCTTTGAAACAATTTATAATCACTTATAAAGGATATAGCCAAATGTATTTTTATTAATTGCCATGGTGAAATGTGCCTTATTGCGCTATTATACAATGTATGTACTATTTAGGCACCGTCCACAGAAAATACTTGAATATACAGAACATAATTCAATAGCTCTAGATATCGCATTAAAATTTTACGTACATAATGTATAAATTTAGGAAATTGAATAAATCAATGATTTATCGAATAATTTTATGAATTAATCGATCATGTACACGGGCTACGTAGGCCTATAATCTGAAAGTGTATTTACATAGGCTAAAGCAAACGCAATAATTAACACGTTTTCATTAGGATATTGTTCAAAAAGTTAAATTTTCTATTTTTTGGTTCTCAGTGATCCGTTATATCCTGAAGTGACGTAATCAATAACTAAATAAAGGCAGACAGCGGCCCAGTATATAGCGGTAGAATGCATTTCTAGAAGCCAAGTTCATCCAGTTTATCGCCAAGTGTCATGACCCGGAGGTTGCACTGCTCGCGCTTGACCGATTCATCATGAACGCCGATGACTAGGCGGCTGGAGGTCTGGCAGACGGAGAAGCCCCGGATGCCAACATCGAAGTCTCCACGGGACGCCATCAGCCCACGACGACCGTCCCAACTGTCGACGTGGTGTCTGCGGGGAAAATTAGTTATAGAGGAATAATGCAATTATTTAAGAAGTTTTTGTAATTTGAAGTTTGTCGGGTGGATTAAATGTCTACTTTCTATAATGAATTTTTTTAATTCTATTTTTTACGAAGCAAAGAATAATTATTTTATTAAATATATGAAACACTGTTTTGGTAAAAAAATATTCTGTTTATTTAACTGTAATTTTCATTAGCTACATTTGAAATAAATTTAATTTTGAATTATAATAAATTCAATATATATACATTGTATATGTTTAATTGTATTATACTTTTTTTTAATAACTATGTATAAATGCTTAAAAAATTCAAAGTTTTGTAATTTGAAAAATATTTTTATTTATAATGTATATATACATATCATTTTGTTTAAACTATTTCAGGTGTGAAAATAGTTAGATGTCGATATTATATCCATAAAGTAGATTGCTTCTGATTTCTACTTTAATTACCTTGAATTAAATATAATATGTGTTTACAATAATATGTTCACAATTAATGTTTTACAACACAATAAATTGCTAATGGCTAAGATATATCTCAACATATTAAACAATTATTTTACTGAAAAGAATTATGTGGGATGTGCAATTTATAATTCCAAGAATATACTTGAAACAAATATACTGTATATATATTACTTGTATATAGGCAAAGCCATTTCACATCCCATAATTTATATGCGTTACATTATAGTTTTATTAAACAAATTATTTGTTTTAGTTAGAAGCAAAATAAACATAGTTTTTGTACCTTTATTTTTGCATTTCAATTATATCACCTAATTTAATATTGATGTAATGAAAAGACTGTTACCACTCTTTAAAATAATGCCAACGTAATCACATTAAGAAAAGATTAAAAATTTATTGAACTCGAGGCTTTCGGTCCTCTGAGACCATAATAATGAAAGCAAAGAAGTTGACATTGATGAATGCTCAGAATATATATGAGAGAAACATGATAAAAGTCACAAAAATGAAGTCCATCAAAATAGGTTATAGAAAAAAATTATGTGATTGAAAAGAAGAAAAGAAATTGGATTATTTAATTGAAAACAGCAAACATCTAGCGATGTGGTTATTAAAATAGAAGAGGCCAGTATCTAAAATTAGGACATTATCAGAAGTCAGTTTCGATAATGCAGATAATTTTATAATCATTACATTTATTAATTAATTAACTACATATAATGGAAATCAATAGATGAATGATTCAAGTTCAAAGTCATGTATTCAACACAATGGATATTTAAGTTAAATATTTTTAAATTAAATTTATAATTAAACCTTTGTGTGTTCTGGCTCATAATGTTTGTAGAACATTCATCGATGTTAATTTCTCTTCTTTCATGATTATGGACTAAGAAAACCGAAAGCTCGAGTCCAATAAACTTTAAAATCTTTTCTTATTGTGGTTATATTTGCATGATTTATTATTGTTTATTCGTATATTTATATATTTCGATGTTCAGACATCATCTAAAATGTTATAATTATGTAATCAATAATTGAAATATACTTGGCAATTGTGGAGTAGTTGTCGAAAATTACAATTAATTGCAGACGAGTTCAAAATATTGCTATAATAATAACTATTAGTTGAGCTACAAATATAATTGCAATTTATCAAGCCAAGACTTGTGCGTATAAAATAGTTTATAAACTGAAATTGTATGAATTGCTATTAATTATGGATAGACTATTGTTGAATCACTATGTAACTTATATACTATATAATAATATGTATGTATTACATTGTAAAAAAATGGAATTTTTCACAATTATATAAGACTGTTAGTGTCTATAGGCCTACTGTGGAAATTTTTTTCTCTTTACTAATTTCGAAAAATGCCAAAACTCTTATAATAACGTAACAAGCGGCACGAAAACGATTAAATTCACAATTCTGAGTTATCTCACAGTATGCCCTCCATCATGATGCCATCTCTGCGGAACGGCCAGGGGTGACGAATCGCCTGCCGGACCTGTTTCACCTCCTTCTCTGAGATGACGAAGTTGCTGCTCTGTCCCAGCGATTTGCCGCTATTGTCGAAAATTGCCGCCTTGGTGACGCAATATGAGGCGACTAAGTAGTCGTCGACTAGTCGCTGCATCGACAGCATATCCTTGAAATCGTATGTAATATAGCATACATATTATATATTTCTTTCTGGTGTGTGTATATAGCCTATATGTGATTATTTAAAGTCTCATTATCAAATTACATTTTTTTAACATTTTATATAAAAGACACTTTCATGAATTTTCTATATTAAATATAGACTTTCGATTTTTATTTAAATAAGTTGAGTTGAATAAATTTGGCGACATAAAAATCTAAATCGCTTTCTACAGAAAATTTAAACTTTGAAATATAATATACATTATTTTCCCTTAGTATAAAACCACTTTCATGCTTACATTATTTCCTGGAATCGTGGGAACGGAATATCTCAAACATCTCGGCATTTAAAACTATTAAAAGATAGTTACAAATTTGACTAATTAATAAAAATCTGACATTCAATCAAATTGTCCAATTGCTTTTATTTTACTTTTTTTCTATTATTTATGAAAAATAAAGTATAAATTCATTACTAATATTACTATTATTATTATTAACGAGTTTTATGTTTTTATCTAATAGGCTTATACTGTGGTCTTTTTAATATTATATTATCATTTAAAGCAATTTAATGGTTATACTTACTGGACATGGTAAAACCTTCCCTGTCGGATAACACAATATTGGCTGCATTCACCACAAAATATATTCTAAATCAACTGAATACCATGTGTTGCCTTTTTCTTTATTATTATATAATGGTGTTGTTCACCTTTCTCAATGTGACAGATATAAGGTGTTACGGAACATCAGTAGGCCTATAATCAATTAAGAATGAATTTCATAGAGGATAGTCTTAATGAGTTCGTTTTTAATGTGATTAATTGTACGTGGAAATATTATATAGTAATTATAACTACTAACTTACTTACTGTATAACGTTAAACCTGCCTTGAGAAATAATTGTATAGAATATACCAGGTTGAACAGAAAATGAATTAGTTTAGTGTGGCATAATTCCTTATAATGCTTTCTTGATTCATAGTTATTAGAACAGTCTAATTGTACTACGAAGCAGCCGACAGCCTTAAGAGGTATGACATTTGTCCATAATAATTTGAGATTTCTCTGTCACTCTATCTGTTGCTAATTGCATAATATTATGTAAACCTTGTGTTAGTGGATTTTAGAATACTTAATTGAAAAGATCTCTGCTGAAAGTATTTCTATAGATGATAATGTACATATGTAATTGAAAAGGGGTTAAGATGCGTTTGATAAATAAATAATAATATAATAATATATAAAACCAAATTATTGACATTTTGAAAATATAACAGTTTTATAATATAAATATCGAAGAAATACATATATTTTATTTATTCAATTGACACCTATAATACGAAAAAAAATAGACTAATATTTATATTCAATTGTGAACTAAAACCACCAATTACATGCGGCCCGCCCCGCCGCCTCTTAAGTATTACTTTTTAAATTAGAGCGTTTCAAGAAAAAAATATAGAAAATATAAATATAGTCTGGCGAAAATATAGAAAAAATAACATGTACATATTTATTATTGAGAAACTTTTTTATGCTGAGAGCAGGGGCGGCTCCAGAAATTTTATTAGGGGTGAGAACAAATTGTTTAATTTTGATTAATCATTTATAATCTTTATTCCTTTCGATTTTTCTATACTGGAAAATACAAGTATAAAAATAAATACTAGTTTAGTAAACCATTTTATGGTTAAACTTGTCTGTGTGTAAAACGCGAGCTGTATAGGCCTAATAATTATATATACTGTATCCGGCCCTGGAGAGTGTGTATTATATTATTATATTTGTGTATTCATTTTTTTAACGGTTGTGTAAATTTCCAATTTTACTCTTGATTTTGTTACTGCCTTAAGGCAAGTATTAAGGCAAGGCCTTGTACGCGTGTACACTATAAGGGAAGCTTCAATTCTATCAAATTAACGTTCTACAGTATTGGTATACATGTGTAAACAATGTTATATTTTATTTTAAATATAGTAAATATAAATCTGTGGAATAAGCCATATTTCGATTATGGCAATATTTTAAAATTATTTTTATAAATAATGATAAAAAATCTGCATGTATAGCAAATAAACGATAATAATACAATAGATTTCTAAATTGAATGAAATAATAGTAACTCAAATAATAATATATATGGTTAACTTCACTTCATTTTAAATAGCAAAAAATAATATTAAATAAACATTTTGTCTTTCTAAAGAAGCTACGGAACATAAATTTATTGAAATATGGATTAGAAGGTAAAATACAGTTTATACATTTTGTTCAATCTAATTCATACAGTATTGTTTGGGATATATATAGGTAATCTAAGCAATGTAACAGTAACCTTCTATGTAATAATGATATTTTGAGTAATTATAATAGTGAAAGAATGTTCAATATATAAATCAATATATATAGTACTTAATTGAATATATTTATTTTTCTTTTCAACCATCATAAGATAAACATAAATGTTGTTTTTATTCACATTTAATCAAAATTTTAACTTTTATTATAACATGAGTAAATTGATCGTAAATAAATAAAAAATAAATGTAAATCAGACAGGCATTCTATAGACAGCCGTCGGTGTCACTGGTGATATTTAGAAACAATTGTATTTGGTGTTAGAAATATTATTAACATTTTAGACAACGTCAATTAGAAAGAGCTACATATATCGGACACGCAAGGCAATTGCCGATTCCCAAGCCGTTTTGAACCGTGTACTGACACCCACGTGTACGCACCACACTCAGCCCCTCCCCGTACCACACCCAGCCCCTCCCCGTACCACAACCAGCCCTATACCCCCTCATCTCCCCGATGGTTAAAATTCACCCCTCACATAAGTTTAAAAAATATGGAAATAATTTTTTTCTTCAATGCTGATTATAACTTAATTAATACTGAGTCGAATAAAAAAATTTTGTGGTGCGCGACATATTAGGTGATTTTATAGAGCTTGCAGTTTGTCACAAAAAATTGTTAGCAAAAAACAGTTTTGTTGTAAAACATTTTAAATTTGAATTATAATATTTTAAAATAATATTAAATTAAATTTAAATTAATTATTATTAATTATTATTAATTTAAATTAAATTAATTTAAATTTAATATTAAAATTTAATAATATTTGAATTAATATTTATATTTAAAAACTTATACAGGGTACCTAAAGTCTTATTTATTCTTATTTTATCAAATAGGTCTGGCCATAATTACCTCATCTATTATTGTCATCCCTGTTAACTAAAGTTTTAGCTAACTTTTAAATACTTATTTAAAAAAGTTATTTTATGGTTTTGTATCAGCATAATTATTTATATAAATTATATATTATTACGACCATCAGGTATAGAAACACAAAACTAATATTTTTACAATGCTTTTTCCCATAAACGCGATTAAGGAGCCTGTTTAATGAAGCATACATTAATGTTTAATCAGCATTTATAAGTAACACCTGAATTGTCCTTAGCTACCAACGTGTACCTCTGTGTGTATTATAACGCGTCGCCTTATCTAAATAGGAGAACAGGTGTTATGTTATTCTATGCATAATTAATATTGCATACATTATTTAGATTAATATCTAAACCTTACTGTCAAATTGAATAATCGCATATAAATATTTACAAATAAAAGAGTCATGAATGAAAAGTCAAAATATGTAACGACTGAACATACGTTAAGCAATTTAGCAAATAAAATAATCTAATAAATACATGTTACAAATATAGTTTGATATAATTATTATTTAAAAACCGCCTTTTAATTTAACTGCCATAAAAATATGCATGTAAAAAATTATATATTGTCATGCACAATAAAAATATCTTCATTGTATATATCCATAATATACATACATATATCCATAAATATGTTATCCATATAATTCAATAATATGGATAAATATAGCCACTTCCACTTTTCTCTGATACCAGTTTGTATTTTAGAAATTAATAATTTTTAATATTATTTTGTTTAAATCAGTTTTTTTATATTAGCAACCTAGTTTAGTTATATTTATATTAAATATGTCATTTTATTTTATTATTATTATATATGTTCATATTATGCCCTACTAGGTGTGACATTCATAAAGCAATAAATATGAAAGTAAAAGGAAAAGTAAAGGGTCGGGAATTGTTGAATTACGTTATAAATCAAAAGAAAATAGCCAGGCATGTTTACTTCAGTGATCTGGTGGCCAAGATAATATGTCTGCTTAGGTGTTACATCAGTGCAATGAGGTCTATATAACTGTATAGTGCAATGAGGTCTATATACTGATACAATGTACAATGTACTCACTCAATGAGGTCTATATAACTGTATAGGGCTATAGAGCTCAGCCAATAAGCATAGAGTAATTATTCCGGCCGTTCATTACGCCTTGCGTTAGATTGATGTTTATTAAAAATTAAAAGAACAAAAAAATTAATTTAACCTTTATGTATATATATGTAGAACAATATGTATATTAAATGGTAACTTAATTCAGTTGTACATAGAAAAATAACATAATTTTAATTAAACTTCTTCTAATTTTATGCAACGCTTAATTACATTTTTACTTTTAATTTTAATCTAACTAAATTAAGTTGTTTAAATTTTTTTTAAATGTTATTGTTTTTCTATATGTAATTAGATTTGTATATTGTTTTATCCACATACATATATACTATAAGCTTATATACATATATAATTTTTAAACAATTAACGTAAAGCACCTTTATAAATGAATTAATAAATAAATTCCTTTGACAGATTTAGACAAGTATATGTAAATAAGAAAAGGAAAAGGATTCCCCGCTTTATGAATACCACCCCAGAGCGCTCAGAGCATAGATATCTTCTAAGACAACGATCCTATAGTCTGACTCTTGACCTGTCCACGAAGGACTCAACTACTTTATACAAAGGGTGTTTTTCAAAGCTTATTTAAAATAATTTCAGCCGTTTTAACTCCTTTAAATTGATTCTTTAAGATTGATTAACTCAAATATTTTCTAACATACTTGTATACAATTTCGATGCGTTCTGTCATTGGTAATCTTCAAATATATATTATACTTACAGATAATTATATCCTATATTTTGAACAAAATTAAATTCATACTATACGTTTAATTTATTCTTTTGATATATACTGACAATGTCGTATATTTGTAATAAATTAATTCAAACACTGGATATTTTTATTATCCTATATTATCCTTTCTCGCAATAAGAGACGATGTAATAAAATTATTAAAAATAATAAAAAGTGCTAGAGATAAGTTATTTGCATAACTTCATATAACTTACTAAAACTTTTTAATCATGAGAATATTTTCACTTTTTGACTTTAAATTTTTATAAGATCCAGTCAATATGTTATTCATTCATAAAAAGCTATTATACCCAATAACTTTAATATTTACAATTGTACAGTGTAACAGTACGTCCCATAAGTTACAACGACTTTTTATTAAAATGTGTGCATTAATAGAGTTACAAAGTATCTATTGATAGTTACCTGTATTGTAATAATGATTTTTAACATATAAATTCATGATATCTATGAAATTTAAATTTAAATCTATGAATTAATCA
>JAUZND010078913.1:0-16247 GCA_034780555.1 Coelogynopora nodosa | reverse complement strand
TTGGAGTTCACACATTAAAAATGTTATATAATAAATTTTGCGCCCCTGAAGGTGCATATTTGCGCCCCTAGAATACTCAGCTCCCCCAATAGAAATTTCGCTCCGCGGTCCCTGAACAAAGATCACTATATAGCTTTTGTGAACACTATCGAGCACCGGAATACTGGTCACCATTGGGGAATGTTGCATACGATTGTTAAAAAAATTATATGTCACTATTTGGCTCGAATTATGTGAACATGGTCCTTGCAGTTCTTGCATGGAATTTTGTGTCACTGTTGATGAAGATCACTACTTCTAAAATTTACTGTGTATGATATATATTATGTATTCACATATAAAGTAGCTATAATGCTATATAGCTTCCTTTATTTTGTTATCAGTGACTATCTGTTTCAAATAAACAGGCTGCAAATCAAGGCATAATTTCAAATTATTATTTTCGCGCACTATATATTATATGGATATTTACCTAACGTTAATGAATTAGATGCAATTATTTTTTTCTTGTTTGGTTAATTAAGTAAGTTTAATTAATTGTATGACGATGCATTAAGTTCACTAATTTTAATTATTCCTTAGGGATATATTTTTTTTTATTAAATAACTGCACTTTAATGCTGTTTAAGTTTTTTTTTAAATATTTAGTTAATATAATTATATATAATATATATTATTTTTGTCTATTATTTTTATATAAATTATTTATATAATTTAGATTTATTACATGCTGTTTATTATTTATATGTAGTTTAATGTTTTTATTTAGCTTTATATTTCACTAAATTTTGTGACCTGCATAATTGCAATGTTTATTAATTTTATACAACAATGTAATGTTTTATTTATCAAATGTATACATTTTTATCTCACTAAAACCGAATTTTAAAAATCCAAAAATGAGAGTAGTTAGTCGCGGTTTCGTGATATATCGTTTACCCAAATAAACTTGTATTTACTTCATTGTATCTGTTATTATCGAATAGAATAGTTATACGCTTGTTTGGGTCTATTTAATACATACTATAAAAACAAATGCGTTCCTCGAAGTCGCGAGGAACCAGTAGGCGGTGACTGGGAAAAACCTAGAATTGATTTATTTTACAGTCAATAAATTGAGATCTGTTATTTAAATGCTTTTATTTATTTATTATTTTCAAGACTGTTTTCACTTTGTAAACTTCTATATGTTATCCCTTATTAATTTTCCAATTTACATCAGAATAGTCGTGTTTATAATTATGTCGTTGTTCATATAGCCTATTTTAGATTTTATTACTTTTATAAATAAAATGCCTATTGGATAAAAGGTATACGGTTATATTTTAATAGTATAATTTTTTATGTTTTCAAATTTTGATTAGAATCGAGTATTAAACAAGTAGTAAAAGCCTGAAAAACCTTCTGACATCTTGTTTAGATGATATTATAGATAAATATATACGTTTTATTATTATATTAGTGTCCCTTATTTATACCTAGAAGTACCAAAGGTACAGAGGTTAAATTGATCCACCAGACTGTTTAATAGTTTACTACTTAAAATCCTTCCATAATTGTCAGTATCTGGCTAATTTTTAATACACTTAGTTTTCATATATTTTCGTAGAGTATAATGGAAAACTACAATTTTCTACTTATCCTAGGCGATATATTATATAGTATATTTTTGTCATTAAATAGGCAGTCAACCAAGCATCCGATTTAAGATAAAATAATATATTTAGAATCGCCTTGTCTGCGTCTGCTAGAGTTAATGTGACATGCGTAAACACAGCTTAGTTGGAACACCTCTGAGTGAAGACTCTCTCACACATGCGCTGACACTTGTGTTCCCCCTCGCCCCCCTCTCCCCACCACCAATCGGCCCATTATGCAGGAATTCTGCGTCTCATCCAGCCAGCCACCAAGGAGGACCTGAAGCCCCATGGCAGCAATGCCAACATGATGCGCAGAATAATGTCCGCCACCGGGTCGCGTGCCATGTTCGCCGAGGAGCCAGCCGCCATGGGGCCCACCGAAAGCAATCCCGAGGTTATTGTGGACAAGCTGAGCAAGACGGAGGACATCTATGAGCAGGTTGATCTCATTCATCAGCTCTATCAGAGTCGTGGCCTCGACTGGACCACTACGATGGGCGGTTATCAGTGCACCGTCAGAGACCTGCTTAAGGAGGTACAAATTGCATAGCAAACATTCCATTCTCCCTCAGCTCCCTCAATAGTAACGAGTAAATCTAAAAAATCGAAAGAGGCCAATTTTGTAGTGTACAGCGCCGCTGATATATCTGATTTTAGTATTCTGATCAGAAATATTTGAAACTGCTATTTAATTACTTCACACTTAAATATAATACGTATTTGATGATAGTTTATTACTATTGGGTGGTTACATACTCGAAATTCGATATTATTCTAAAAAAATTTATCATGCTCAAAATAATTCAAATATGTTTGAATTTGTTCTCATATACTCATTTTTTTTAAATAATTAAAAAATAATTTTATAGATATTTTATTATTTTTTTGCTGTATTAGTTATTACTTCACTATATATATATACATTTTAAGAATACTAATATTTTATCTGCTCATTTTATTATGTACTTTACACATGCATGTTTTCCATAATTAATTGATTTAATAATATTTAAATTTAAACTTTTTCCTATCTATTAAATATATTAATTATGTCATTTTTATTTGTTTCACATCAAACAGATTAAACATTATTTTACTTCATAACATTATTGATAAGCAGATTTAAGATTTCACAGCAAATAAAAATTTCTCTGAAAAGAAACGGAAACTTTATTAGCTCTTCTTGAAGTTGAAGAGGAAGAATAGCGAGTAAAGGCTGCTGCAAAGAAAAATTAATTATTCAACAAGGAACTTTCAAATTATGACATATTATCTTACTTCATACCTTTCAATATAATTATGAATATTTTATGTATAAAATGTGGAAATGGAACAATTTAAAGTACTTTATTTTGTAATATACTCGAAAAATATATACTCGAATTGTTTAAATATTTTATGCGGCCACCTTGTATATTACGTAACACAGTTACTTGACACCTTTTATAAAAACCCTTATGTATTTTTCTGTATTATGAATTGGTTTTATAGGTAATATACACTTATAACCTACTTAATAGCCCATATAATACCTACAGAATCAACACCAAGCGTAAGGCTATTTCATATAAGGCTATTTCATTCATTTATTATGTTATTCTCTCCCATACCTATGGAGTAGAGATAATTAAATTGTGTCTTTTTGATTTTTAAATTTTTGCTTTTGACTCAACAGTTTGATTTTGGAAATAAATGCTGTGCCACCATGAAGGTAAATTAGAAAAACGTTAAATCAACTAAATAAATTATGTCGTTACAAGAGGTGCATACCATAAATATAACGTATCATGTTTGCTTGTTTAGTCTAGGAATGGATGGTCCGCTCATTGACTTAACAATGTATAGAATGATGGCAGTAACATATGTGTACCTACGTCATATTGTATCATAACATTATAATATTGATTTTGAAAAGAATAAAGGTAAATAAATAAAGCTCGCTGCTGTACCCTAAACATAAATAGTGTACGTGAAAATTGGATATTGACATCCAACATTTTCATGAGCTGTAATAATTCAATATTACTTTAATATGTTATGTTTTTCATCCGTATATAAGTAGGATTGTTACAAATAAATGTAAGAAATGAGTCTCGGTGAATTTATTGTTAAAGTATGGACAACAAATCAGTGTTTATGTCATTATTACCAGTCGCAAGACGTGTGTGTTTTTGTTTCTTTAAGTTTCTATTTCCATAGTTAATTATAACGTAACAGAAATAAAACCCAGCCTTATAAAGATATTTTGGGACCATCATCACCAATACCTCTCCCGCAGGTGTACGAGCGCGCAGGGCAGCTGACCCAGTGGTTGCTGGTCCGGTTCACAGCGGGCCTCCTGCGCAAGCGGGTGGAGCATCTGGCCAAGGCGCTCACCGACATCCTGGTCCGGCAGAAGCAGGTGACGGTGGGGCTGCCCCCCGAGCCGCGAGAGAAGATAATCTCGAGGCCGCTGACACCCAAGCAGCTCGCCGACCTCATTCACGAGGCTTGTGGCGAGGACTTCAGTATGGCCATGTTGACGCAGGTCAGTCCACCCATTCTCTCTGTCTGTGGGGTGTAGTTGTGGTTGTCAAGTCAACGGAGGACTGCAGTGTATACTTTATGTTGTAAAAGGAATCCTTTACTCATAGATATAACTTACGTGTTAACGAAGTTAACGTGCTCAATTTTGGTTCCAGGAAAAATTGTCTATCTACATTGTATGTATGTACGTTAAGTACAATAGTACCCGGCTGCATTGTACAATTATATAATACAGCGTTCCAATATTCTGATCCACGCAACTATATTTACTGCTTCTACAGTTTGTTATAAATATTTTCAATTGTTTAAGAACCGAAAACAACAAATAGCAATTAATTTGCAAACGCTAATAATAGTAAGATTAATCACTGTTGATTTTGGAACAGTTTTTAAAATTTATAACAGATAAACAGTATAAAACAGGCAACAAAGCTAAAAGAAACAGATTTAATTAATTTAAAATCATTAAAAAATAATATAATGATAATGTATTATATTTATAATTTACAAAAAAAAAATACTCATTTTTATCCAGAACTAAAAATCGATAAAAAATTTATTTTTATGTGGAACAATCTGTATTTTAGAAAATGTTATCAATTGACCGAACGTTAGCAATAAAGGGAGCTTATTGTGAAAAGTTATTTTATCAAATTTCATAATAATTAGTTTTAATTCATACAAGATTTTACTAATTTAATTTGCTGACAAAACTATTCACGTATAAATGACACAAACTTGATAAATAAAAACAAGTAATGCAATGGGTTACTGTGAGGAATGCAAAAGAAAAACCACACCATGATTATGCCTTCTTGATGAAAGGTGAAAGCTTGTTTTTTTGTGTATTAATTGTATTAACTTTAAATTTTATTGTGGTTTTTCTTTTACGACACAAAACTTATTGATTTGTATGAGAGATGATTATTTGTATTAAGTATAATATGTAATATTATTTGAAATATATTACTTGTATGTGTGTAGGTTGGATAGGGTGAGTAAAAATTCCGAGACAGAAACGTAATCGAAAGCTGATCCAAATCACACAAATATAGGGATTGTACTTCAATAAAACTTGACAAACTTGAACCCAGATATTGATTTCTAAATATAAAGGCTGAGTGAACTCGTCAACACAACGGTCAATTTATTGGTGTCGTGTGTCCCCACCCCCTTGATCACTCCCCCCCCCCCCTTGTCTGTCGGTACAGGAGCTTCTGGTCTACCTGTCGATGTTCGCACGCACGGAGCCCCAGCTGCTCAACCAGATGTTGCGCCTTCGAGTGGGTCTGATCATCCAGGTGATGGCGAGTGAACTGGGCCGCACCCTTCACTGTACCGGGGAGGAGGCCTCAATGCACCTCTTCAACCTGAGTCCCTGTGAGACCAAGCTGCTGCTGCACCACATCCTCAGTGGCAAGGAGTTCCGACTTACACAAGGTGACTACTTGTTACCTGCTTCTAGTTCTGCTGGTGGATTGCACTCCTTTGACAAGTTGGCGAACTAATTTTAGATGTAATGAAAAAGTGGTATCAAATTGTTGTATTGAAAGTCAAGTTTTGGACTTGACTTTATGCGCAGTCAACAGGCGCATAGGGTTGTTTCTTTTGTTGTCAGTTTTTTTCACGACTTTATTAATTACTTTAATTACGACATTTCCATTAATACTTTTGATTAATAGAGTACCTCTTTTAATGTTTACCGCTACATGCCACCAATTCGTGTCTATTAGAAGGAAAAACTCTAGCTATCAGTGGACTGTTGAGTAGAATTGGTGTTCTTATGTTCTTAAGATTAGAGTATCTAGACAGTTATAGTATCGTACAGCCTTTAAAATAACCTGGAATATAGTTTCAATGAAACATGTAAAAGAATAATTGAAGTCGAAGATTGAACATAAATATAGTCACTAAATTTTTAAAAGTTTCTAGAGGTAGTTCACAATTTTCAGAATAGATTTACATTATATTCTTTAGATAATAATTGTATTGTATAAACGTACTATCTGAAAAAGATTTGTACATTATTTTGTTTCATTATTGCAAGTCTATTGCAAGTTTATTGCTCTATTTACTAGCATAAATATAAATAAATATTGTACATTATTATTTATCCGGTATTTAAGAAAATTTTACTCTTTTATTTTAAATGTCCTCTGTTTGATTTAAAAAGTTTACTTTTATTTGTAAGAATTACATATTTAATTTTTATCTGAACTGGGATCCTTTAAAATATAACAAAAATAGGTAAATTTGTTTCATTGCTCCGCCTAATAGGTATATATTACATCATGATAATGATTTAGGAATTTGAAGAATTCACAATGGATTAGAAAATAGTTTAAATTTTTTCATATTCGTAATACATTTATTAAGTATGTTTTTTTTACAAGTAAGCACATGACTGTGTGAAGATATATTTTTATAATTTGTTATGATTAATTTTGGTTTTATTTACTTTCTTTGTTGTAGGAACTCTTAATAATGAAAAAGTACAAAAAATACTTTATATTTATTTATATATATTTTACTGGACGTATATGTATTAAGGATGTATTAAGTATTATTCGACGGGACTTTAGCAATTTAACGCGATAGGTGTTTCAAGAGAAGTAAATTTGGGCTTTCAAAAGTATAATTACCATAAATACAGTGATATATTGAACCAGAAAAGATGACAACAGTAAAGGAACAACATAATATAAATTTCAGATCAGAAATTGATAATGAAGGGTCGACCACTATTAATATGCAACTAAAATGATAGAAAAGTTGGAATAATGAAGCCACAACATCATGATATTTAGTAAAAACATTTTCTTCGAAATATTGAGTATAATTAAAATAAAATAGCGTTTTCTTACTTAATAAGTTGCTTCATACAGTATTACACAGTTCAAAAAATGTATTCACTTGAAACATTTAAATCTAAATGTTAATTTAAAATCTCTAAACATGAATCTATCTATAATTTATTTCACAATTTTTATATTAATACAACCTATACTATAGCGTTTATTGATACCATTAAGACGACATACATTGACTCCCTCCAATGGTGGTGATGATAACGGTGACGAACAGTGGCAGTTATAGTCCGTCTGATAGTGCCGATCACACTGTGTCGATCAATCGCTCCATCCATTTCAGGAACTGTTCGTCAACGACGCTCGAGTATTCGCGCACCATCTGAGAAGGGGATGAAGTGGGATAGACTGAAGAATTCCATGCCACGTAGAAAGGTGGAGTTGGCAGCACACCTTCACGCCTCATCATCTCTCCCTTTTTCTGTCCCTTAAGATCCACCGATTCTCTGTCATTTCTCAATCAAATAGGGCCGGTTCACAGAAATTCAATTGTGACAATTATTGACTCCGTTCATAGTTACCTTAATTTTTTTTTATTTATTATTTTAATCCTAGCATCACCCAGCGTTTTTGGAAGCATAGTTAGCCGGAAGGAGGGACGGGTGGTCAGATAGTTTTTCAAAGCGATTTTTCAAGGCGATTCTAAATACATTATTTGTTTTCTAATGGTCTATTTAGCGACAACGATTTGCTAATTATAATGAATTAGATATGAGTGGAAATAAATTTGGAAAAAACAATTTTACGCTATTTTTTATTAATTAAGAGTAACATAAAAGCCATCAATAATAGATAAATATTTAGCAGAAAGTATATAATAAGAATGTAGGGGATTAATTAAAGTTTCAGCCCAAAATTGTAAACTCTATTGATAATAAATATGCTAATTATTATTTACGTGTGATACGGCTAATTTCTATTTTAATATATTGTTGAACTATTCAGCTAAACTGATTGAGAGATGCTTCAGTAGTATGATTGTGGTGGCTTCTGCTCCTTTTATCCCTGGCATCGCCTCCTCTCACCCAATCCACAGGTCTTGAATGCTTAGTTGCATATATATGCTTCTTGTTCAGTATCTTTATTGATCAGTATTTTTGGAAATAGTTTAGTTGCCCTTACATAATGCATTATAGGTTGTTATCTGACACCTTCTATCTATATGCGAATGACTGCATCATTACGTGACTATATCTACTAACTTCTGTGATATGCCATAATGCTTTTTATACTCATTTTGTTTCATACTTATATTTTGATTATGTCATGGGATCAATGGCAGAGATCTTTTTGCTTGCGGTACCCTCTGTTTTTTAGAATCAACTAAATCTCTTTCACACTTTTATCAAGAGAAATATTTTTGTATCAAAGTGTCAACTGCATTTATTTCAATTTTTATATATTTCCCGAAATATTTGTTGTTTTTAATCGTCTTCTTCAGTAGGCAAAGTTTCTTATTTTTATTAACCACTGTTATGTAAGTTTAAATATATTTCTTACATAGTACAACTTCAATAATACAATAATCAGATTACTGTATTCTCAATGCAATGTGTTTTGTTATACATGACAAAGCACAATTATTGTATTGCAGAAAGTTCCAATATTTTAATAGCAGACTAATTTTCTCAATAATATGCTCAATTATATAGGCCTACTCAAATAATTCAATGCAGATTACATTTTGATACCTGGCACCCTTTAATTGTTACTACCCATTTGGTTCTGATAATCCCCCCCTTTCTATAGGGAAAATGTCGATGGGATGTGTAAGTTACCGCTTTCAATGTTTTCATATTTATTCCCACCAGAACTTCACTTATAATTACTCTGATTTTGATCACTGTGTGTTTCGTTACACCTTTATTATAACACATAACAGCTGTTGTCTGGTGGAAGTCATTCTGCTGCGCGTGTTTATTATTCATTCATGCTCGCACTATTTAATGTGATATAATTTTATAATTTATAAAATCAGGAGATATTTATCATTAATTTAAGTAGTAAGGTCATCTGCATTTCTCGAGCATACAATAATATCGGACAATATAAATATTATACTATTACTTCTACTGCTAACTACCAACAGATAATATTTTATTAATAATAATATATAATATTAGGATAATAATGTAATTATCTGTGTAATATTTTGTATTATGTCAAAATTTAATGATAAATATTTCGTTAAACATCTTAAATGGTCTTACATGTCATCGGTATACTCTGATATGTAAGAAGAATTGTTTTTTCTGTACAGTTATTTATTTTATAAATATTTGTAAGTGGCATATTTACACTATTCTATTTATCGAAATTTATAAAACTAAGTCAACTTCAAGCAAGGAAAATACTTAGTAGCAAATTGTGTGAAACATAATGTTTGTTTAAAAACTTTTTTTTTGTATTTTAACTAAATAATTTTTAATTGTTTTTTATAATTAACTACATGAATATTAAGAAATGCGGATGACCTTTCTATTTAAACTACCGTTAACTATTTATGATAAAATGTTTCCTAATCGCATTGCAGAATTGTAACATTTTAAAATTAACGGAAAAGGCTATATTAATGTTTACGTCGATTTTAAAATGTATTTTTTGATTAATATAAACATTGACTGTTAATTAATATATTGACCGGATTCATTATTTGGAAATTAAACAGAATACATGGCTATTAAGACTGGTTTAAATGTTAATGTCACTTTTTAGCCTCATTTAATGTTGTTCATTTGAATAAATTAAAAAATCAGTGTAGATTTCAAAACATAATTATATTTATTTTAAAGATAACTTTATTCGTATTCATTTATTAATAAATGTTTGTCAAGATTATGTTATACAAATAATCCTATTCATTCACCATTTTGTTTCCTAACCCGCTTGGTTTGTTTTCTGTTCTAACCTATGTTCAGTATAGTTTTCTGCTTCTTATTTTTTTATTTGCATGCGTTAATTGTTGTCTTGTTGGCTTAATCACTAATTTAATCACGTTAACTTTTTTCAACAACAGATTTAGCTTCTCTCTTGCTGTGCTTTTTGTAAAACATATTTTAGTTTTAGTATTTACTAAACAGTCTATTATTATAATATCAATTAACCATTGTTGTATTAAAATTATTAAATATTGATATTAAGAAATTTTTTAGTATTCATTTTTTTATTTAACGTTTTAAAATTGTATATGTTTTAGACATTATGTATATTTTAAGTAGAACTAATGAAAGTTATACTCTTCGTTTGCCATAGAAAAATATATGCAAATCTGTAAAACCGTTTTCAAATGTAATTTTTTTATGGTTTAAACATTTATATGTCATTATTTTTTTACCAAATCTAGACGTTTTTTGGTATTTGGAGGTGAAAGGTTGGAGGTAATTTTCCTTACCTAAATTATTAAAATAACTTAACACATTTTGTCTTCGACTATTTAGAGATGGACTTTTAAATATTTCACAAAATAGAGCGATTTCATATAATAATTTAAAGTCAGATATATATTATGATAATTTTCATAAAAAATTAAACATTACTTTTTAAAATATTTAGCACAATCCGTATTTAAATTTTTTTTTAAATCCAACAATGTGGGCAACAGTTATCTATGCAAACCAAAAATTAAGATTATTATAAGTACCCCTTTAATTGATGAAGGATTAAAATCACTTTAATAGTCGGCTTTACTTACACGTAATACTTTTGTTGCACTATTTAATTATACGTATTTTATTAGATTCATTTTACACATAATTATGTAATGTAAAAATATATAATGCTGATTAAAAATACCTATGCGGCGTATATCAAATATAAATATAATTATTGTATAGTGCGGATGGTTTCATTAAGATTCAGCATAATAATAAAGATAGTTAAAATTAATAAAAACCACTATCGGTAAAATATTAGCCGAATAATTGATAAATTTTAACCAATTAAATAAAATTTTATTGAAAAAATCAATACCCTACTTATCACTTCATATCCGATCCATATATTATACACTGCTATTGATTCAGTCAACCCGTGGTGGCGTAGGTCCAATGACCTTCTCCCAGCTGGTCCAGGCAGCCTCTAACACCGCCTCAACACGGCGCATGAGTCATATGGCCAGTGGGATGAGCGGCCTGCTCTCCCCCACCGACGTCAACGCCGGTGTGGAGGACTCGAGCGAGCCGGAGGACACCGACCGACAGGGCCAGTGGCTGCGGAGACGCAAGATCGACGGTGCGCTGAACAGAGTGCCACCTCGGTTCTACAACAAGCTGTGGAAGGTGTTGGAGCGTGTTCAGGGCATTGCTGTTGCGGATCACATCATCAGCCAGAACCTCACCAAGGAGGTCAGTCAATGGAGGAGACTTACTTCTTTCTGTCCTTTGGTTTTGATTATCAAACATTAGTAGTAAATTTCCCCCAAATTGCTAGCCAAAGATGAACAACATTTATTTATAATTTTTTATTTTTGTTGTTAATTAATTAATTAATCAATCATTATTACAAAATTGTAAAATCTATATTAGGTACTATTCGTTAAAAATACTTTATAAAATCAATTGATGAAATTATGTATACACAACATTAAGACGTTATTATATTTTCACAAATTATTTTTCCTAATCTTATAGAACAACTAAAATGATTTCAAACAAATATTTAAAAAAAGACTTATTAAAAATATTTATGTACTTTATAAATATGCTAATAAGTCAATTTATTATTTTAACTACATTATTAATTGATTAATCAGAAATATATTTCATAATGTTTATTAACCCGTCATCCACCTACTTTACTTACTATAAATGTATTTAAGATGTTAAAAAATGCCATTCAATTTATTCAAAAAGTTGCCATTGTATTTCTTTTTATTACGTATAATTTGAAAGAGTTTTTTTGTCCAAGATTGAGTTGTCAATGTCTAACAATTATGTTGTGCGTATTTCTCACGTTAAAAATGATTTACGGTATTCATGGATCAACATAACAATAGGTGTACGAGTACAAAACATATTTCTAAATGTTGTTATTTTCAAAGATAATCTAATTATTTCAATTTCAACTTACAATTTGATGTCAAGGATAATGTACCGAAGTGATAAACAAAATTAAACTAACCCAGACATTTTCATTTTTTATAGTCATTTACGATGCTCGTTTTAATAGAATAAAAGAATCATTAATAGTTATCGTCTATAATATTATAATATTTTATACTCTTCTTGATAAAAACTTTTCAGTCAATTTTCTTATACGATTAAATGATCTTGATAATAGTCATCTGGGATATTATATGTATTGTAATAGTCATAGTATAGAAGTTTCAATTTTGTTTGTATTATTTCATTTGAGATACTATTGGGGTGGGCTGTGACCGGGACAATCGAGGTATTTTTAGTGAAATCTTGAAATGAATACCAGAAATTGGCTAAAATATATTTTTTAGTTTATTATCCTTTTAAAGAATTTATTTATATCTTTAGGGATAAAATATGTTAAAATGATTGCGATACTTTTAAATTGGTTTATTTTATATTTTCACCAAATATTTTCTTTATAAATTTGTGTTATTTCTGTTGCTTTTATTTATAAATATAATATACATTTAAAATTAAAATATTACGATTATGCCTAATGAAATACAAATTTTTTGGTTACTTAATTTTTGGTGTTGAAAATCGGATCAATACATAAGACTCTCTTCTCGTATCTGATTGGCAGATGACGGAGAACGAGACAAAGTTCGCCCTGGTGGTGGAGGGAGTGATGAACAACGTGCCAGTGCCCGAGTATCGTCAAATGCTGGTGGAGGCAATCACAATCCTGAGCGGAGTCATTGAGATGGATCGAGAGTGCTTCATTCACGTCTCCGATGTGATCAAGATTGACTACGTCGTCAAGACGGCCAACCGTCTCTTCCTGGACGATCAGGTAGGATGTCGGGGTCACTGAGGGACTCTAATTGATTAGGGGTACCGAAGAAGATTATGTCAAAAACATGATTTTTATGTTTATAACAACGATTTCTGTCAAATGTAAATAGTTAACAGTATGACAATTTGAGCTTAATTGCTCAATAAGGTTAAAAAGATATCGAACTTTCATTAAATAATGTAATATTGTACACAAACTCCTAAAACTGTAAATTAATGTTGTCCGCCTCTTTCGTCCCCAATTCTAGGTCAAGTTCGATGGTGACGCCTGTCTATGTTGTGCTGTAAGTCCACGTAAGAGTGTCTCCTCCCCAGGCTGTAGAGGGGCTTGTCAGCTCTGTGCACACTTCTATGATAGTGCACCCAGCGGTCGCTATGGCAGCATGACCTACATCTTCATGGCCTTCGCTCAGATCTTTCAGCTTCCCACCAATGATAGGGGCGAATTCTCAGCCGAGTGTTGTCTGCAGTGATGGACCAGGACGGAACTGGGGAGTTGGTACTCATTGCATTGGACAATAGTGTTTGATAATATTTTGAATTGTACACAAATATTATAATGTAACTGTCTCTTAAATTGATCATCAAGGTCTTATTCAGTTTTCTAGGATCTTTATCGTTTTTCGACAACGTATTTTTGTACAGAATTCTGTGTAGCTTACTTTCAATTTAATAGTGGGATAGCGCCCGAAATTTCACATTGTTTTTATATTTTACTTATTACTTTAGTTTGTTTTCTATTACAGAACACTTTATTGTTAACTATGCTTTTGTATGTAATTTCTGAAGAATAATTAATAGACTAGACTATAATTGTTACTAACGAGTAATACATAATATATTTTAAAATTATGTTTTCTGTTTAACGTTAGACTTTTTATTCTTTAAATACCTTATTTTCTGTATAAAGATATTTTAGAAAGTTATCGCCTTCGCTAGAATCATATATACTATTGAAAGAAATCTTTGTTTGTCGAGCTTCAACTTACGATCTTCATCGTAATAAATAATATTCTATGTATCTGTTGACTCACTACTAGACAGCAACCTGCTACGATCTTTCACTAGTTTTCCTTCAAAAGATGCTACATTTTGACTTGTTCATCGTTTTTTAGTTATTTTTTTTACTTTGGCGAAGTTCAATACTTCCATTATTTTAGTTTTGAAAATCATCTCTCAGCTGATATTACCCAAATACATATACCCAAATAGTTATATGCAATTATGTTTTGTTGTTTTGATAACTAGAACAATTATAATTAGTATCGTATATTTTATGTGCATGTATATATTGCATAATTATGGACACAGCAAATTCTTTATTTATATTTGTAGTTGATCTCAGCTCTATAATGAACTTTAAAGTGCTTTAGTCAGCAAAAAAGTGAAACTTAGATTTCGCTTGCATCGGAAGCATGTCAATAAAAGTGTTTTTATGCTATTACTCATATATTTGCTATGAAATATATATAAATGGTTTGACTTTATGCCATTTCAATTTGTCTAATTGTTTTAATATGGATTTTAATTAATTATTTTATTCATAATTAGTGTGCAAATGTTGTTTGTCTCTTCCCTGTAATGAACTTATTATTTAAAAGGTTTCTAGTTCTCATTAATTAAAATTGATTAACTTTTTTTTAAACTTATTTTAAAAGTTTCTAGTTCTCATTAATTAAAATTTATTAACTTTTTTCTATAAAATTATTTGGTGCATTTTCCTAATGCCAAATAGATTATGGGATTAAAATCACTTGTATTTCGATTTTTCAATCTTAAAATTACTTTTCTTATTTTAGAATTTGCAAACTAAAATAAAATTTTAGTGCGATTTCAAATCGGTTACTAATGAAAAATTTTACTTAAAATATAACTGAAACTTAAGGTAGTCATCTTAGTTTATTTAATTAATTTAACCCTTCGAAGTTTTTTGGGGGGTTGACAATCCCCCTAACAGTAATTACATTTCATCCAACTGTTGAAGAACGACAGCCGATTGTGTTGAAATTTGGAACCAATGAAAAAATGTTATTGCGGTCATTTTAGCATTTGAAAAAAAAATTCCGCAAACTATGTCCCGAAAATGTCTCGTTCTTTAATAAATCATAAAATTTTTATTTTAAAAATTGTTTATAAATTTAGATTTTATTATATTTATATAAATAATATTCTTATTAATATGTTAAGAATTTTTTTGGGTCTGGACCTGCTTCAACAGCTAATGAAAGTCGAGAATTCAAAATTTTGTAATAAAAAATCTGCCTCCAATAATAAAATATTAGGAAAAATACGTATTATTTGCTACATAATTATGTAATGATACTCAAAATTTGGCCTTTGGAAAACAAATGCATTTGATATTCAGACCAGGTACTAACGGGGTATCTGAATGTTAAAACATTTAAATAGTTATCTTCATAGATAAAGATTGATATCTATGGTTATCTTGACCTCTAACAGTATTGGATTTGAAAGTCACATTGAAAAATAATGTGTAAGTACTGAATCACTTTGAAACATATAGATATAGTTACACCTTACTTTATGCTATAATGATTGAATTATTTATTTTGTATCAACCTATGCATCTGAAAAAAAGAATGCATTGTACAACAAAAGTATGTAGCGAAGCATATCATATGTAAATACTTTTCACGATAACAAGTCATTTATTTTCCTAAACATATGAAAATAAAGGGTCCATCCATAATAGTAAGATCCGTAAATTTGTACATATTGCAGGTCTAAATTTATATATAAAATAATGCTGTAAAGATTCAGTAAGTTGGATTCATCAGAAATACAATACTTATATTTTTATGTGGTCTGGACTAGTCCTGATATACGATCTCCCAGTTTATATCGTCCACCAAAATAAGATTTTCTGCTACTCATATCATTCCAAAACATACAGAATCTAATGGCTCATAATTAATTCCATGAATATTTTATTTAATTCTAAAAGGATTTTTTCTTTTTAAAGTTTCTAAGTATCGGTACTATATGACATTATCAAATGGCCTAAAAACTACAACCAAGAGAATTAAAAAAAAATTATATTGCTTGTTTGAGTTTCAGACAACATTTTCTGAAAATTGGTCTTTTAATAATTTATAATGATAATATGTAGATTGATTGAAAATTTTATGTTATTTAAGTTGTTATTTTATCGAATTTGTAATGCGGTATATTTTCTGTTTTTAGTTTAACGGTTGACCGACGTTCAGGGTATTTTTTACCCATAGCCATTTTAAAAATATCACTATAATGTCCATGTCTTT
>JAUZND010078902.1:0-16248 GCA_034780555.1 Coelogynopora nodosa | reverse complement strand
GGTGCCTCTACCTTGACGAAAACCAGCTTGAACATCAGAAATTTCTCTATTGTTGATTGCTTGTGTCCTTTGCTTGAAGATACATTCTAATTAATGTATATAAAGTTTTTACAACGACAGCTACAGTCATATGTGTAATGCCACTATACCCACAGGTCAATTTATTTTGAAGTGCTTTAAAATGTAAGAATGCACATGGTTTTAGAATGGTTGAGATTAATTTAAATTAATAGAAGATCAATCAATCAGTAATGTTTATGTAAAGTAATAAATTTAGAAAATAAAAATAAATCATTGTATTGCAACTATAATTTATTTTTAGTATTTTACATAATCTGTAGCATTTTAAATACCACTAAATAAAGTAAAACTTAAAAACAAATACCCACTTTTCCTTTTATAATACTACTGTACTATTAGTAAAATTAATTATTTAATTATTTCTCATTTTTGAGTACATAATTAGAAGATACATTATGCTTTTAATTTTTTTTATTCATGCATGACTAAAATGATCAGTTAACTTATTTTTACATATAAACAACTAATGTGATAATCGATACTATTAATAATAGTAAATGATAACAATTAAACAATATATTGTATATAAGACGAAGTATAACTAAATGTAAAATAAACTATTCATATTTTTTCTACATGGATTGATTTTGAATATTGAGTTATTTTCACAATTGTATGAGATAATATTTGTGTTTGCACTTCATAATTAAGTAAATATTTTAATATGTAAATAGATTCAGAGCATTACAAATAAACACACCTAAAAATAGTCTATTTTTGTCTCCAAGCTGTCACACTCCAAACATGTGGTTGCACTACACGATAAACAATTTAGTCATTCGATCATGACTTGTAACGCATGACTTGCTTATTTTATAAAATACATATTATCATAATGATTATTATAAAATAATATTTAAACCTCCATGGAAGCGTCCTACAATGATATAAGAAACATAACTAAATTTAATACTTGTTTGTCATACTTTAATTGACCTATGTATGACTCATCGCATCTTTATATTGCTCATTTGGTTCTACGTACCGGAAAATCGGATGCAAGCGCTGTAAACTGATGCAGCATTATTACAATGCTTTTGAATGCAGCAAAAGTAAAATGAAAACGAAAACGAAACCTAAATACTATTATTATGTTTAACTGTTTAATAAAACTTTATGTTTCCTAATCGATAATACTAATGTTATACACTATAAGTAGTGAGTATTTCTCTCCTTCTCCCATAGATTATTCATGTTTGTTAAATAACATGTTCTATTACCAGGATAATTGACGCTGTTCCTCAGAGGTACACTTTCTTCGTTAGTTCTGTTTACGGCGAATCGTATGTAATGGTTCTTCTATCAAGCTAGGTTCTCTAGGTTCTCTATGGTTCTCGCTATCAAGCTAGATGGGACATCTGTCTATTCTCCCTTTAGCTGCCTCCTATATAGCTTCTGGGTCCACTAACTCACAGAATGAGGGACCAGATATTGGAAAAATGATCTGTGCCTGTGGAGAAGTGATAGCGGGAGCGATTGCCAAAATACGTAGAGAACTAGGTGACGGAAAAGTGAGAACTTAAAAAGAACCTGAAGAATTTATTAGATGTTCGACGACAGTAGTTCTGGTTGGATTTGTAGCAGTGACTAAGTTATCGGGTGATGACCTTGGGCTGAATGAAAGGTCTCCTTGATGTATAATGCATGGTGCGATGCAAGTACAATTGGCACCGCGAATAAATCTTACACAAGCCATAGTGATAATACAATTTTGTGAATTTGCAAGCGCAGGAGATAGTGCACAAATTAGTCCTGTGGTCAGACTGAAAAGTGTATTTTGGCGTCCTCCTAAACTTTGTTTGCACTTTCTATATCAGAAAATCACGCTGATACTGAATCCGGTTGATGATACTTTGTCACCTTTGGGCAATTTTCATAAAATGTACTTTTATGCCGCCATTACGTAAAAACCAATTTCAGTCAATATCTCGAGTTCTATACATCCAATTTCAATAATGTTGGTTTCTATACCCATATTTACAAGGTAAATAAATACAATGAAATTAATTTTATGATAATTAAATAATTATGTAATACAAAAACGACTGTGATATAAAAATCAAATTTCAATTTTATTGCGAATATCGAGTTACGTGAATTGAAAGAAAAATTTAAAATGTACTCAAGTATAAAATTTCAAAACACTATAATATAAAAATTACAAAGATTAGCTAGTGTGAATTGTCCATTGCATTTTGCATATGTAACAGTAGTTAGACAATATATGGCAACAGTTAACGTATTGTGGTATGTCCGCTTTATGTTTTAAATGGAGTACAAAATGATAGCGTGTTCATACATAAATTTGAATATTTTCGTTTGTTATTTTTGTACAATTTATACAAGTTCGATAAATAATCAGATCACACAGAAACAAAGTCGCTGAAAATAAAAATTAAAAATTGTCATGAGCACTATCATCATCGTCTTCACTACTGACATCAACATTACAGCGTTCCTTTCATTACAACAACTGCTATCACTATGACACGAACACAATATTGTACATGGTAATTTGGTGCTAGTGCAATAGCATCGTGATGTGGAGCATCTTGTAGACGAACAGCATGTGCATTTTATGAGTTTCAATATTTCCGGAGGTGCAAGGACAGCATGTGGAGGCACATTTATTAGGGTTAAGGTTTTGAAAGAAGTATCTTTGGCACATCCTAATATTGTAGCATCGATCTGTGGTGGATCTAGCAAGTGAGCAGCTCTCCAAATAGCTGTCTGGATGTGAGCTCGTAGTACATTTTTCTTTAAATATTATGAAGTAGGTGAAAATTATATTTTAGAGGTGGGGCCGATAGTATATTTGGTTTGCCATCTTTTTGGACCAGCTTTCAATTCTAACATCTGACATTGAAGTTTGCTCTTTACAACCATAACATCTAGATAAAAATGATGTGGCTTCTTCAATTATGGAATGTTCATCTGAATCGATAGTATCCAAATGATTTAATGTTGTACCTGACGACTAGAGAACTTTCAAAGCAACCCCTTTTCCAATACCGTACAACTGGGCGTAAAATTAGGCATGATATTTAGGTGTTTTTGCGCTGTTTGTCCAATTTCGATAATTGTATTTTTGTTGAGACGAAATTAAACATAGTAATGTAATAACAATACAATCACATCAGTGTCATCACATAATACATTAATCGACGTGTCGCCGTCCTTAGCTGCTTTCAACATTTGGGAAATAATAATAACGTCGGCTTCTTCATGGGTCGTTCGTAAATCGCGCCTGTATTTAACGATTCCTTTAGTGATTTCTGTAGGGTACTCTGCTTGCTTTGCTGATAACTAAAAGAGAATGATTTGTATTTGAGATTTATTTTAGCTGTTCGCAAATCATATCAATTAGCTGCGCTTTATTTTGAGTGACACTGAGTCTTTTGAGTTGGCAATGGTGTATTTATTGATAAGTTGTTCAGACGACTAGCTTGTTGCCCCGAGCGAGATAACCGTGTTCCACTTTTGATACTGTAGTCAAAATAGCGGTCGAATATCAGAAATACTTTGCTGTGACGGGTCTTCAGCTCAATATATTTCACAAAGGCCGATATATATTCACTTACTATTGCATTACTTGGCCAGTGTATCACCCACAACATAGCGCACCCATCGATGATGTTGACGTCTGGATTTGATGAAGAGGTTACTTGTAACTTCTGTTACAGAGGTTACTTGTAGCTTCTGTTTCAATGTGGATATATGTAGATGTGGCAATTCTCATTTGGCCATTGTCATGGAACATTGATGTTGGGAGGGGTACCAATTCATGCCTCAATACGGATTTAAAATCTATGTTTCGCGATTGTTGCAATCCCAGGAGTCTTGAATAAATCAAATTGTTATATCACATATACATCAGTGGAATCTACTTTTAGTGACTTTTTGGTAACCGCTATTGTGATGACATTTTTACTTAATGGTTGATTAAAACCAGAAGGCCAACTTGTCTCGAATGAATGCAGCTGCTGCTCACCGACTTTCACTGATACATCAATATTAACCTCCTTGCTCTCAATTACTTGCCCTGTCACAAAATTGACTAACCCTTGAGGGTGAGAATTGGAATCAAGCGGATCAATACAAAGTTGCAATTTTGTTCTTAAATTGTTTTGGTCCACTCCGTCATATGTAATTCGCGAATTTCCCTCTTCCTTGTGCGTTGTGACGTTGTGCTCGCACTGTCCAGAGGTGTAATGGCCAATCACCTTTCGCGTTCAGCTTTTACAAAAGCTAACACGATAAAAAGTGGTTTTACTAAGTAATTTAGCCAAGAGCTAGTTGTTCTGCTTTTATCACCTGCGATTTCCAGACATTCCATCAACTCCTCGTAACTTTTTGTCCTATTGATGATATCGCGTAAAATTTCTTCAGTTACTAACCGTAATATCCTGAGATTTTATGGGAACTTCTTGCCGGTCAACATCTTTGATACTCCTCCGAATGATGACTGCAGAATATCTTCTAGAACACTGTTAGTCATTAATGTTCCGATACATCCAATGTAACTCATCAACATATGCATTCCGCCAAGTCTAGGTATAAAATCTGTAAACTCTTTAGGATTTTGCCACATAATATTGACTGCTACTTTGTATAGTTGCTGATCGTTAGTGAAGATAGTAAATGATTGTTCATTTGCATTAGTCTGAATTTGAGCTTCTGCCATTGCTGTTAACATGGTATCTGGATCTTACGGTATCATATCTATCAAAGGTAAATACACACAATCAGTTCTAGATTCGTTAGACCGTCCTTCTTCTCTTCCTAATTTTGTATTGTAGCCATTGTACTCGGGAGTGTTAGGATTCGTGATGACATTTTTCATGAAGTTATAGTCAATGGTCTGACATCTTGACTTTTGTATAGCTTGATGTGCAAGAATACGCAGAGGTAACACACATCGAGAAGCATCTTGGATAGGCATTGCCGGTTTGGAAGGACCACTGTAGCGATGTAATGGGTTTCAGGTAATGCTAGCTCAGTCATTTCTTTGTTTGAAAAACGTTTGAATGTATCTTGTTGTCTTGTGGCAGTATTTGTTATAATACGTACAATATTTTGTTCGTGTCATGGTGATAGCAGTTGTTTTAATGAAAGGAACGCTGTTGTTGATGTCAGTAGTGAAGACGATGATGATGGTGGTAATTAAGACTACGATGATAGTCCTCATGACTATTTTTAATTTATATTTTCAGCGACTTTGTTTCTGTGTGATCTGATTAATTAACAAACTTGTATAAATTGTACAAAAATGACAAACAAAACCATTTAAATTTATGTATGAATACGCTATCATTTTGTACTCCATTCAAAACGTAAAGTGGACACACTACAATACGTTAACTGTTGCTATATATCATTTAACATACTAACTACTGTTATCCATGCAAAATGTAATGGACAATTCACACTAGCTAATCTTTGTAATTTTTATATTATAGTGTTTTGAAATTTATACTTGTATACATTTTACATTTTGCTTTTAATTCACGTAACTCGATATTTGCAATAACATTTATATTTCATTTTTATATGACAGTCGTTTTTGTATTACATAATTATTTGATTATCATAAAATTAATTTAATTGTATTTATTGACCATGTAAATATGGGTATAGACACCAAAATTATTGAGATTGAATGTATAGAACTCGAGATATTGACTGAAATTGATTTTTACGTAATGGCGGCATAAAAGTACATTTTGTAAACATTGCCCAAAGGTGACAAGGTGTCATCAACCGGATTCAGAATCACCATAATTTTCTGATATAGAAAGTGCCAACAAAGTTTAGGAGGACGCCAAAACAAGTATAAGCCTGACAATTTGTGGGATATAAACGTAAAGCGCAAAATACACGCATCAATAATTATATTTGATGAGCTACTGTATATCATATTGATATATATATATACTCGTATGTATTTGCGTACCTACATGCGTACTCACACCACATCTACTCATAAACTAATCTTTCCTAATTGTGTGATGAAGTAACTGGTATGGTGCTCGTGAAGTAACTGGTATGGTGCTCGTGAAGTAACTGATATGGTGCTCGTGAAGTAACTGGTATGGTGCTCGTGAAGTAACTGATAGGGTGTCAGCTCATTTGTGAAGGATTATGATACATTTGCTTCTTCTTCAGTTTCGTCGGTTGGGATGTCGAGATAACCGTGTAACTTATAGTCCTCCACCTACTTTATATTATATATAACAAATAACCAATTTAAATATAACAACTGAAAGATGGTCAAAATTATTGAATTGATAAAGAGAATAATTTTTCCACGAAGTCATTGAAGAAATCTTTTTTGCAGCCGAATCCATTTTATTGAATGCATATTTTAATTTAATTGAATTTTTTGCTAATGGCAATTATTAGTGTAAACTAAGTATATATAGTAGTTTATTGAAAAGTTGAAAATTGTTAATAAAAATGTTTGCGACGAATATGTGAATATTATGTATATTAATATATAATTGTTACTAAAATGCCGAGTCTTTAATTTGTATAATTAATATATTTACTTGCTCTTACATTTTGTTCTAATTGATTACATTAGTTAAGATCTGTTTTCTGTCTGCATTGATTAAGTCTGCATTGATAAGGCCTGTATTGATTGAGTCTGCATATTGATTGAGTCTGCATTGATTGAGTCTGCATTGATTGAGTCTGCATTGATTGAGTCTGCATTGATTGGGTCTGCATTGATTGAGTCTGCATTGATTGAATCTGCATTGATTGAGTCTGCATTGATTGAGTCTGCATATTGATTCACATGTTTTTATTATATTCGCTCATAGATTTAGTTTTTGTTTTATGAAAAAAACTATTTAATTAATATTATTTTCAAAAGAATGAAGTGCTTATATAGTCTTAATAAATATATTTATTAAAAATAAATAAAAATAAAATACCCTTATTTTAATCTTTAAATTAAATGTATACCTAATTATATAATAAATAAAATAATACATATTCGTTTTTAATTTATTTAATACTCTATTTATTAATTACTTATTTAGTACTTATATTTCGATTAGAGTTCTGATACTGATTACTATGACAAATTGTTTGGAAACGTATTTGATCTATGAGCAAGATGTAGGCAATACTTGTTACATTATGTTTAAATACAAGTAGTACCTTATTTTTATTTAGCTTTTAAAACCCAGTAAAAATATATATTCAGGACCCAATCTGAATTGTAAGATGATATAACCACAAATTATAGATCTAGGATTTTAAAATATGAATTTAACAAGAAGAAGAAATAAATAACTGACCATGACTATATGAGCTTAGAAATATTATGGAATTACCCTGCGTTTTAAAATGATTACATACTAATAGAATTCTTTAATAGAAAACAAATCATAGATATTTGACCCATTTTGATGACCTTACATGGCACAATACTTGCATACAGCTTGCATTCAGCATATATGTAGGTATAGTTGGTTAAATATGATTATAACGAAGTAATTGAACAAAATTTTCAACATGTTATGAAAAACTAATTTTAATTTAAAATCTTTTTTTTGCGTCATTAACATAATATAAATTACAAAATTTTTTCAAAGTAAAATTTCGAATTAAAATTTCTTGAAAAGTACAAGCGAACGCTACCAGTTAATCATCCAAATTCTATAGGTGTTATTAATATAAAATTACACAATAAAAACATATTTTTGAGTTAAAATTTAATTTAATTAATAAACAGAAATGAAACATTTGTTGTGTCTTCCTTGTTCAGTTTTTTTTAATGTAAAAATAGTAAATATCAATTTTATTTGAAGGAAAGTAATGTCATTTTAAAAGTCAAATCACCAAATTTACCGGTTTGTAAGCCTCTCCGGTGTATAAGCTCCCTTGTATCTATAACTCTAAACGTGACGATCGAAGCTTCGAAACTATATAAAAGGTTGTATTTTATGGAACATTTCATTAATTTATTTATCTATGCTTAATATATCAGACCTATTATTTATGTTCACAGAATTAAATTAATTTATATGCTGAAATATAACTTTTAGTAAAATTGTTTGGAAAATGTTTAATATATAACTATTCTCATAGTCGGTGGATAATAGCACTGTAATTTTTATGTTTCCAAAAAAAATGTAACTTAACTATTTGGATTATATACAAGGAAATATTGTATATTTTGTTTTGTTTTATACCAACATATTTTGATTTATTGCGATTTAAATATTATTTGTATATTTGAGAAAAAGGATTAATATATATGTAGCTTATATGTATATAAATTTTCGCATTTCTCACCTAGGTGCATTTATTTGATTGACTATACTCGCATTCATTGTGAATTTATAAAATAAATACACAAACAAATAAACTACCAATTTATTTTAAAAATAAATTCTTTTTCCTTCAACATTTTTTTTGGGAGCTTTTTTGTTTCATGAAGAATCTTGATATTGTTCCATTAAACGTTTCTTAGTTAAATATACTATAATATATCGTATCCATAACTGATCTCAACATAACATCTATGTAGTTTGGATACAGATATATATATATATATATATATATATATATATATATATATATGTGTGTATATGCATAGATGTAAGACATGATTGAATTAATATAATAATAAGTAATTTACTTTTTACAGGTGATGTGCATTTCATTTTATATCATGTGAAATATTTGATAATTTAATTTGTTCACTTACTATATTAAATTATCTTGCATATCATATATATACAGACATTAATGTACAACGGGAACTGTGTTTTGTGCGTATTTAGATAATTTGTTTTCATAATAAAAATAGTTTGTAGCATTGAATTTGCAGAATATGCCTATATAAAAAAGTTATATATATATATATTAAAAACACATCATTTAATTGAATTGGGATATGCAAATGAGCAGTTTATAATAAATAAATATTTTAACGGTTTTTCATACATTAATGTAATGTTAGTTTGGCTATTCCATCTCTTCCACTTTGACAGATTAATTAGAACTTTATAAAAGTGTCGACTGTAATGAAATTATTAAAAACACAAAATAATTATTTAATTAGAAACACTTCCTAAATTGAATTCTATTTAAAAAATTGGTAAAATCTTCAATATTTTAAAAAACAATTAACTTTATTTATCAGTAGAAAGAGGATGTTAGAAATATACAATTAACCATTAATCAAAACTAAATAAAAAATTATAATCCATAAAATATCCAAAAAACTTATTCTATTGATTGACATTAATATTAGAAAGGGAATGGGAGTAAAAATTATACAACCTTAATGGGAAATAATTAAAAACATACTCTATACTTATTCATTCTAATTTTTTATACTTTTGACACATGGAAGGTTTCAAAATTCGAATTATTTTTTCAATTGATCACATTGGTGGAGGTCAATGTCGTCATCATTAGTTCAAAATCATCAATTTTATTGTTTTTAAAAAAAAAAAAAATTTTAACATGGTAAAGTTGACTCAAACAATTACTTGTATGTAAAAAATAATTTGTTTGTGGCGTTATAGTTGACAAAATAAGTTTTATTAGCAAAAACATCCGTTTTTTATTAAAAAAAGATTTGAAAAAATATGCACTAATTTGATTATGTCAATATTTATAACATAAAACTAAGTAATAAAACCTTATGGGGTAATTTCATATTTAAAAAATTTGTTTCATATATGAATGCAATAAATAAACTTATTAGGGATATTTCAATAATAAATAGCTGTAAATGGTTGGAATTATATTCAAATTGAGTCTTAAATATCATTTTTTGAGCAACCTATGGCGTAATTAAATGCTAACCATTATATTATTATACGAGGAAGTCAATGATATTATAAGAAATGGATTTTATAATATCTACATTTGATTTTCAACACATGAGAATCTTTTTTATGGGTCAAATCATTACGTCACAGCTACCGACCTATATGATACAAATTTTGCAAGAAAATTCGGATTTTTTTTATTCGGTAGTATTTAGCCACTTATCAAATTATAGCTCAATCAAATATAAACTTTTTTAAACAAGTGATGAAAAAAAAGAGTGTAATTTTTATTACCCTGTACCACTAACTTATATTATATTATTTTAAAATATTATTGTTTATACGAGTATAAAATCAATTATAATAGTTTAATAACATACGTTAATTATATTATTAATTTATAAATAATTGTATATTTTTCTAAGTACAAGTTGAAAATGTTAAAATATAATAATTAAGCGATCTCTTATGCAGTCTGTAACATATGTGAAATTTTTGACATATTTGACATTTGAAATATTTTGACATTGGTGACACGTCTAATTTCCGGTTCATAACTGTTCGTAACGATGTGAAAGCTTATTGTGCTAATTTAATATTATATCGCAGTATACTGGTTAAAGTTGTCACATGATGTAACATATAAACAGTGCTGTATACTACAAACGACTAAGAATATCATGGCAAAGAGGGCTCATTTCGTATAATTAGACCGTTTCAGTGAAGATAAACAAACGAATTGCCAATAATACATTGTAATGTCTATATACGTCTACATATATCTCTATATGTCTATATATGTCTATACATGTCTATATGTCTATATATACATATGTCTATATATTAAATAAAAAATAACGTACTATAGAATAAAACAATTTTTGTTATGTATAGCGCTTTCAACCTTTCGGTTATAAATACTATAGAAAAAAAACAATTTCTTGAATAATTTTATACAAAATATTTAACAAATTCGAAATTTATAAATATTTGGGATGCAAACAGTGAACGTTATATGGATATTAATTAAATCATGGTAGTTAATAATACTATTAATATTACTATTAATACTATTAATTTGTGTATATATTAATAATATATTAATATATATATTAATAATAATGTCTATAAATACTGACAATATTTTATCGATGGAGCTATAATAATGTAAGCACGGGACACATTCTGTTACCTATAAAAAGACAACATCGCTTTCTGTAGAACGAAATCGGAACCACGAATTGCATAATAATGATGTCCATGTTTGAAAGATCGTGATCTTGTAAAACTTAAGTTTTCATTCAGATTTTTAAATATGTAACGTTTTCAGGGTTTTCTGCAATGTAAAGGGGGACACAAAGATTTCCCCGTCAAAATCGAACCACACATAGACCGCATTTGATTACGTTATAAATGGGTATATAGGTTTCATAAATTCACAAATCTTAACTTCCTATATTATGTCTCATTGGTTGCACCTATATTGCAAATTAGCGATTTTAAAAACGTTAAAAAAATATTCAGATATACAAATTGCTAAGTGTCGACTAATAACATTTCCTCTTTTTTTCCCAGCACGCCTACAACCACATTGTACAAACCGATGTAGACAATTTTTAATATATTGACAGAATCGATATAAGGCTCACTTCTGTATTTTTATTAAAACAATTGTTTCAGTCTAAAGGGAACAAAATTGTTAGTGTTTAAAAAACCTAGGTTTTTGTTACTTATCCAATAATTAAATAATTTGAATTTAATTAAACAATTTATTTAATTAGTTCGTTCTGATATAAATAAAATCTTTACTTTTAGCGTTAGTAATGACTAAATTCAAGTATGTGGAAAATAAGTTCAGCTAGTGAAACTTTGGAAACTAGAATCCTTATAAACTTCAAAAAATTAGAAACTATACATTTGAAGAATTATGGTGTTTATGTTACATATATATAGTATACGTACATTCACTGTTTAATCTACTACAAGAAAGCTTGGAAGCATAGAATATTTTATAAAAGAAGTTCCGTCAGCAACGCGGGGGAATTGAGTTCTCTTTATAAAAATTATAAATATGAAGAGTAATTTAAATTAAGTAAAACATCGCTTTAATGAATGTAATATAATGAATGAATGTAAAGACTCGATCATTATTTAAAGTAAAAAAATACAAAGATTATTTTATATTTATATAATATTTATATTAAAGTATTTATATTAAAGTATTTTATTCTTATATTGGGGCTTTTTACATTCTCAAATCCCAAATGTTTATTATTTTATGTAACTTTTTAATAAATAAATTTTAAAATATATTTCTAAATATTTTTAAATAAATCCTTATCAATATTTTACTATTTTTTATTTTTTATTTTTTATTATTTTTTATTATTTTTATATTATATTTTAACATTTTATTTACATACTTTAGACAATTATTTATCTTGCAATCAAATATTTGTTCTGATTAAAACTTTTGGAGTATGTAAAACAATAATGATTAATTTTTATGAGGACTTATTAGACTAACTCGTGCTAGAAAAGTTATAAAAAAGTTGTGAATATTTTACTTATCTCTGATAAGACAAAATATAATGGGTATGAATGAGAGTCAAATAAAAAACATATTTTACTGAAAGATTCAGAAAATATACATGGACATACGTATATATTTTGTGTGCGTACTTCAATGGATAAATATATATATATGTATGTAACGTCCCAGCATGTTGTTGAGTATATACAAACTCTTTGGACTTTTTCGAATTCGTACTATTTAGATACTAAAACATCATTGATGTATTAAAAACAGGTGAACATGACATTGCTAATATTGTTGTCAATCCGGTGTATTATTAGTTTAGTTAAAATCAGGAGTTTAGGTGATCTATCAGGTGATATTTATAATATGTCCCTTTTGCAATAATATGATATAGTTTGAGGGGAAAAGTATGTATATAAATATCACTGTCACTAAGAAGTAAAAACACTTCCTGTAAAATATAAACCGCGAATATATTAAATAAAACATGAATTTACTTCACTTCACATTCGGTATATGTACTATACTACTTCCATGAACATTTAAAAAACAGAGAAACATTTATTTGAGGGAAAAGCACGTTAATGGAATTTGAAAAAGAAATTATATTTTTATTTCAAATTAAGAGTTTGCTGTGTGAGATTTAAATACTGTGTGTTATATTTGTCCCAATTATAATAAAATGATTGATGTTTTTAAATTGTTTGCGATAATTTTGTATGTTTTATATATAATATGTGAAAAAATTGGATCAATAATAAATGACTAGTTTAGTTCGTATAGGCCTCGGAATTTTATTTAGCATATGATTTCATAAAATGTAGACAATGTATAAAGTATTAAAACAATTATTGTTTGTTAAAACGTATTTAGCTAAACAATTAGTCAAACTTTTCTGGACAAAATTCATTCTTGAGTATGTTATAGAAAGTGTCGATGTTGTTTCTATATAGGTACATTCATTTAATTAGCCATAGTACCATGTAATAATTAAGCTTTTAAATATGTAATGGAAATACATTTTAACATCTAACTAGTTCATAACTATTTGTGAATTCTTACCATCTGAGTGCTGTGTTTGTTTAACCAAATTGCTGCTGAGTTAAAGATATTACAGACTTTCAATTTACTTGCCTAATATTGTCATGTTTTTTATATTTGCCTGGTTGACGAGAGCTAACAAGCTCTAAACGGCATTCGTTTGGATACTCTCTAAATGGTATTAACTTTAGGAAGCCACATGACTATTGTATGTAACTAACATGATAATCGATCAACTGTGAAGTTTTAAGCTAGAATATTACACTTTTGCTCCCGTTTGTTGAATGTTTAAATTATTATTTTTATTGAAATATTAATTTTAAAATAATTTTGTTCGTATTTATAAATGATTAATTAAAAAAACGAGCAATACAAGGCCCTGATATATCTGACTATGTAGTAATATAAAAATGGTAGTAAATAAATAATGATACAATAAAATTTAATTGTAATGCATTATCTGATTTATCCAAGTGCATTTACTTGATCACTTTCGATCTTATTCAATTTATTCGGTATAGTAGGTGGGCTAGTTGAATAGTTGCTTGATATATATAGTTGAAATAGCCTGACACAATCACTTTTCATTAAAAGTATATTAATAAGCTGTACACTTACATCTTAACTAATATCAATAACTATTGACCTAACATGTGTACTATACTGATGAGATACAATGCAATAAGATCCCAGCGCTTTTCTAATTAAACGGAGAAGTCAAATATGTGAATTATACCATACATATTGCATCTTTGTTCGGCCTAAATGTTTATATTTTAATTTTAGAATGTGTCAATTTAATTTAAATTATTAAACAAAGTTCAAGTATACTACATATATGATTAAACGGTTATAATAGATATAAAGGCAATAGTTCAACATATTTAAGTATAGAACAGGAAATGGCTTTGCAAAACTGTACTTTCAATCCGATAAAAATTGTTTACAAGCATAAAATCAAAACTGACTCAAAATTCAAACATCGTAAAATTTTGATGGTAAAGTCGAATTCTGTCATTTCTTATTATACGGCAATTTTTTTCATCGTGCAACTCGGCGAGTAAATGGGCTCCAGGCCATTATTTTAAATGATATCCAGTGGCATGGAATGGCACAGTATATAGAACTATAGAACAGATTATTGATGCAGGCATTAAGATCATATTCCTTTAAAGAGAAAATTTCAATCTCTGGCTCTCAATTCTCTCTTTCTCCATTTTCGTCCATGTTGACTTTGTGTGTGTGTATGAGTGTGTGGGGGTATGTTAGCATATTATATTAAACAAAATTATCACTTTATAAGAAGGATTGTTGTCAGTTAAATGTGGTTAAATGTTATTGAAATAATATATCCTTTTAAAGATATTTTCCATTTATTTTAAAATCTAATAACATTTTCAACAATTATTTATATTGTATTTATATAATAAGAATTATTTAAACACTATATATGTATCATTTACCATTTTTGAATAATTAAATGTACAAAAAAATATTATCAATATCGTATTCTATGTTTTATAATTATTATGCATAACAAAAAAATTATTAAATGTTAAATATTTATAATTATATTATATAATCATGCTAAAAATAACTTCGGATTTAACAATTTCAAATTGGCTATAATATAAAAATTTGCAGGAGAAAAAGAGGTTGAAATTCTACTTAACAAATTAATTTAAATTATTTATCATTTCATTTATTTAAATTGAGTAGGAATATCCTCATTAATTTAATTACTTAAAATGAATGTTCCCAAAAAAGAGTTCAATCACTCATGTAGATAATTGTTTACTAAACCATTTGTGATTAACTTGTTATAGTTGGATTTACACAGATAAATGTTTACTGTTAAAATTAATTACAAATAAATGTGAACACAAATTGGATCAATATATGACTAATACATATTTTGCCGAATGGTTAAAGAATGGTTAAACATTGAATCTGATCGTACATTCTACCACAAATACATATACAAATGCTTCATAATATTATAATCTAAATTATAGATACATTTAAGAAATATACAATAAACTATTTAATTATAACGCAATATATTATATCGACTAATATAATATAAATATTTATACAATTAATCCTTATTTAGCCATGCTATATAGTTATAGCATAAATGCATAAATTAATAATAACATTTAAAATGAACGACCGTCAATTTTTTACTAATTTTTAAATTGAATAGTTGGGATGATAGTTTTATCGTTTAACTCCTGTCAATTCTTTAAATATTCATTTCCCGCGGAACTTATTTAAACGTTGCTTAAATGTTGTAGAATATATTTTCTGACAGAATTAATAAAAGTATTTTTTTGTATTCTTTTTAGCAAAAACCATATTGTTAAAATTAGTAAGTTTAGTTTTTCTTTGATTTTTCTTAATAGCTTCGACTCACTACGTTAATATAAAGAAGGGATTTTAAATGAACTAATTAGTACGCGTATATCACAACCGAATTCAGTTATGATATAATAATGGAAACTATATAATAATGTAAAGTTCATTTTATTGGAATGTTATAATTTTTTTATACAACATAAACATTTTCTAATTAAGTGACTTTGATGTTTTAATGGGTAACAAAGGTAAACACGCAATTTAAAGACAAAATATGTGTTTGGTGTACAGTTCAGGTATTAACTAAGACAACATATGTGTTTGGTGTACAATATAGTTACAGGTATTAACTAATACAACATATGTGTTTGGTGTACAATATAGTTACAGGTATTAACTAATACAACATATGTGTTTGGTGTACAATATAGT
>JAUZND010078891.1:0-16249 GCA_034780555.1 Coelogynopora nodosa | reverse complement strand
ATAAGTAGCAATTAATGGGGAACGACATTGAACAAGTTATCTCTAATTGCTAATGCAAAGTCTGAATATGCATGCGATACATAAACTTTATTTCCATTCAAATATTTTGAAAATGCGGCTCTAATTACAAACGAATTTTATGTATAATCATTGTGTTATTATTTTATTTAAATATCATTCTAACTCAAAATATTTACCAAGTTCATTCATATTTATGTTTTAAAATTGGGGCTAATTGAATAAATAATACATTTTTATGTACTTTTATGTGTCAACAGAACGTATTAGAAAGTTCATTAAATTTTTGTTGATAATAATAATTGTAATCATATAAATATTATTTTCATTATTTTATAAAAAACTGACATTATTATAATTTATTATTTTTAGGAAACTAAAGAAATTTTAAATGACGCAAATGTAAAATTTGAAAATGTAAAAAGACGAGAAAATTAAATAAAGATAAAATACATCAATTAATGTTAAATATTGTAAAAATAAGATAATTATATTAAATTAATTTGGTTTTATTAATAAAACAATAAAACTAGCTGGAAGACTCATTGGCGGAGTGTATTATATACAGAAAATCCTTTTACATTATTTATTAGACAACTATGTGAAAAATAATTAACATTAGGTCAAAATTAGAAAAAGGTATATAATATTGATAAATTTGATGATAATTATATGTCTAGTTTGTGCTCATATATTTCACTTGTGCAATGGTTTATAGCATAGACACAATTGTTTTCGGTTCTTCATGTTTAAAATTAATTAGATTGATTAATTTATAATAAATTAAGAAATAATTTCAATAAATCGTTCTTTAACGACTTTTTTTTTAAATGGGATAAAAAGCTAATTATTTGAAACTAACTATTTAATGGGGTACCCTATCCAATTTTAGTAAAGTGGGAGAGTAACAGATTGTATTATCATTTGTAAGGTCACGAAAAATTTTCTGTTTGGGGGGATACTTCTGTTGGCCCCCTAACTGTGATAACATACCAATTTTAAATGCGTTGAAGCAGACGACATTTAAAATATAATTGATTAAGCGATGAATTACTTTAGTTAGATAGTCTTAAAACGCTTCGTTAAACAATCATTATAAAAATAATAATTTTTGTTTAATGTTATAGTCGTCCAAAATCTCAGAATGTTCCGTAAATAAAACATTGTGATATTAAATATAAATGAAGCCTTTATTTAATTTAATTTAAATATTTAATATTTCGGTAATAAAACATTAGTAATATATCGTATATATGGATAAAATATAATTAAAATTGGAAGTTTATAAATGTATTAGTTTTATATATCAACATTATGTAAACCAGCAACCAACATCGTGTTGACTTCTGTTCCTAACAGAAACATTACGACAGACAAAACCATCTCAACACAACACCTTTACTTACTAACTGCTGTGCTCAATTGAATGATGAACGTAAACCCTACAAAGCACGTGAGCAACATCGTGAATTGGTTCATTTCTGAGAGCTGTTTACTTCTGGACAAAGGATGCGTTAAAAGTTGTGGAGCAATACCGTTGAATTCACGACCACAATTAACAGATAGGGATGAACGCTGAAATGTTTTCTGTACCATCAACACTATTTATATCAACAGGAGTTGTAGCAATTAATGGGAAACATTAAACAATTTATCTCTAATTGCTAATGCAAAGTCTGAATATACTTGGGAGATATAAACTTCATTTCCATTCAATTGTTTTGAAATTGCGGCCGTAATTACAAAGGAATTTTCAATATAATTGAATGTCAATGTAATTTGATCACCATATAAATGTAGTATTTTAGTATTATAATTTAGTCTTATAATTTTAGACTACATATGTTATGTATAAAATCGATATTTATAGACCTTAGTTTTTGTTACAAACTTGTGCACGAGCTGGAGATAATCCTTTTGCGTTTTATTATCACAAATTATCACGTACCTGGCATTTCTTTTAAATAAAAAATAACAAAAAAATACATATCGTAGAGAATTAAATTCTGTTAGAATTATTCCTATCTGAAGCAAACTACCTCATGTTTTTTTATGCGTTATTACATATGATTTATTTAAACACAATTTTTTCAGTAACTAAATTACAACATTTGCAATTTTTATAGAAACAATTTTAATAATTTCATTGAAGTTATATTATTTAAGATAAATTAATTGAAATAATTTTACGTTTTTCTAATTAAACCTCTTGGATTGGTAAGAAAATTATCATTTAATTCATTAAAAAAATTATAATGTTTTGATATTACATTAATATCAATATTTTAAATGGAATATTTTATTTACGCATGTGTTATTGAAAATATTCTAAAATTTATGTAAATAAAATTATCGGTTTTTTCAATTTTAATTATTCAATTTAATTAGTATTATTAAATGACCATAAGTATATTTTTGTAATGAACATCATTTCAAATAAGATTATTGATTTTTTTAATATATGCCAAATTATTATAATTTCATAAATGATTGTTTCTTATAGAAATATGTGTTTATATTTATAAAAAATATGTGCAGACTTCACACATGTATGCAATTAACTTTAATATAAACAATGGCGTGTTTTAATAAAATTAAAATTAAAAGAAAATTATATTTTGATATAAATTGTCGATATTTATTGAATATTTATCATATGGTTAGTCTCATCTGGAGTGTTATTTATTATTGATATAATGTTGACGTAATCGGATTTGTGTACCTGGAGCGCGTTGCATGAAACATCTTAAGATTTCGTGTTTAAGTTGCGCTTTGTGTGCACTTAAAATAAAAAACTAACTGTGGTCTAAGATTTGTTCAAAATACGTTGAAAAAAAACAATTTGCGTTTCTCTTAGACCAACATTATCTTTGTAACGAAATGCCGAAAAATTATGTTAATTATATTTATTAATTATATTAAATATTTTGTTTAAAATTACCTTGCTTCTTCTTCCTTCTGAGAGCATTCTGACTTATATTCCAGCGTGTCTGTTGAGCCTTTTTTCTAAGTTTGCCTAAGTTTGTCTCATGTCTAATCCGAAACAAAACTTTACAAAGCGTAGTCCCAATTTCCCTGAAAGTAAAAAGAGGGCACTCATTGACGAGGTCCACCGTCACCATAAAATACACTATTCGGAAAATTCAGTAACAATGTCACAAAAAATCACAAAGATTCTATTTAGGAGCAAATTGCTCGCAATGTAAGTAGTGTTAGTGCTTGTAAAAGGGGAAGCACGGAACTAAAAATCAAGTAGTCCAATGTAAAGCAAGAGACCAAAGTCAATCGGGAAATAATGAAGACTGGTAATCTTTATATCTTGCCATGAGCTCGTTATCATTAAAGTTTTTAAGAGAGTTACTTCTATCACAAAAAAATACGATTTAGATGTAATGATCGGCGTTTTCGTCTCACAACAGGTATATCCATAAATATTATAAATATAGAACAAAATATAGTAAAATAACAATAAATAAAACAATTATCAAAAAAAAGAAGTGACGTTTAAAAAGGTAACAAACTCAAAAAAATAACAAATATTTAGCTCAATTAAAACAACGTAAAAGAACTCCCGAGTTACATTAATTGATTCACACTAAATACTTCGTCCTTCTTTTCGTGCAACGGACACCTATTATTTTACTTAAAATTTTATTTAAAGTCCAACATTAATTAATTATTTTTTCTTAGACGGACATTAACTTAAATTTTTTTCGTGAAAAGCTCGCCGCTAAAAAATTCCTTAAAATGATTTTATCTTAATTTTATTGCATTTCAAGTGGAATATTGCACTTAAGATGCTTCATGTAACGCGCCCAGATATGTTACTGTTTATGTGACATTGACCAGTTTAAGAGTAAGTGTGTTGTTCTAATCTCCTTTAATACTTGATGAGTTATTCTTTATGAGAACACACTTATTCTTCGTGAACTGTTAGCATGGTTGCCTCACCGTATTATTATCACTCCAGGCCTGTTTACAGAGTACAAGCTATGTATGTTCATTTTGTTTGACCTTTCTGGAGTTCGGTCCTTATAGTCGTATTCTTGCCTTTAAATAATCTTTATGGTATAATATAATCTAATATGGTTTCTTATTAATTGGCAGTCGATATCATATTTTCTTGTTCTTTTGCTTATTTTAAATTTTTTTTGTGATGATTTTGAGGAATAGAATAGAATGTGATCATTTTGCTATAAAATAGAATATATAGCACAAATAAACAATGGAAAGGGGATGCGGGGGTTGGGGTAAAAAACGCTGTTTCTTGCCTAACTCAATTGTTATATAAGTTCAACTATGGTTAAAAAAAACATTTCAGTATAGAGTGACATGAAAATGTTTTTAATAATCATTAATAAAAAAAGTGTGTTATATTATGTAATTTAAAAGTCAATCTTGCAATAAGTTATCAAAAAACTCGTTTTTGAAACTTTTGTTTCTTAAATATAAAATTATGCAATATCTGATGATGAAAGTTAGTGATATGAGACACTTTCATAAAGAATAAAGTTTGTTTATTAAATCTAAGCCACATATGTATTGTTCACCTGATCTAAGATCGTATTTTTTTGCATACCATTTATTTATATCCGTTTTTTATCGAACTGATTTGCGCTACACTATTTTGATTATAAAAATATGTTATACATCATAGCAGTTAAAAAAATACATTTTCATACTTTTTGAACATTTTTATAAAAATTAATTAAATTAGGAAATTATATATGTCTGAGCAAAATGTTGCAATGGTTGAAAGAATTAAAAAAAAAAAAGTATAACATTTAAACTGTGAGTAATGGATGATGTCATAAAAAGGTAACAGTTGACGTCATTAATTTCTAATTTCTAAATAGTTAGCTGATGATACTACTGCTAACAACAGATGTTAAACATGCCTCAATTTTAAATTGAAATTGAAATAAAACTTTTAAAATATATTTGAGGCTCAAATATATTTTAAAAGCCGTGAATTTTATTTTCGGAATGAAAATCAAGATCATGGTGTCATTATAATCAACCGATGAAAATCGTTTTTTGATATATTGGGAACATACAGTATAGGCGATAATATGTGACCCGCTTTAGTAGATTTTAGTCCAAATTGATGGGAACATTTTACAGCAAAGATGATGATTGTGTATTTGGGGACATTGGCCATAATCAATCTTTACTCTTGGCCGTTCCAGTGTTGATGGTTGTAAAAGGATTCGCGGTATCTAAGAAGATATTTTCTGCGATGGTTCATATTTGACCTACTTTCGGAACTATGACCTATTTTTATTTTAAATATATATATTCATCCTCAGGTACACTTCTTCTTAAATATGTAGACAAACATTTGCGTCATTTTGGAATTAAGGATAGCAATATCCAAACTAAAGCAAATATAGCAATATCAAAACTGTAGAAACTATAAATATTTTAGCTCTCAAGATAATATTTTGTAATTGCATTTTTAAAATTTTAATTTGGAATGCATTGCATCTGTATTAAAAAATGTCGTGACTATTTAATGATTAAGTAATTGATTAAGTAATGCTTCAAAAGAATGACCTTTATAATTGTAATACTAAAATAGCAACAAAATGTTGACTACTACAGGTATCACCCGCGTTAATTAATATTTTTGATATAATAATTAAATAAATATTCTGAAGCAATTCAAAATATTTTTAAATGGAAGCCAGCTATATATGAAAGTGGACACACAACTAGAGCTTTAATTTCTATTATAACATACTGTATGCTAAGGATAATACGACAGAATGCAGTTTTATACTATAATAGTTTTACGTTAAAAGTGAAATATTAGATGCAATTGTTAATTAACTCATTTCTTCATTATTAATAAATTTTTCAAATTATTTGAAGTGTGTTATAATTTTATATCATTTTTATAGTTTCTGTCATCTTCAATAACCCCCCAGGATTGCAGCGGCAATGTGGAATAGGTGCGTGAATCCGAATTGTCGTCTAGATGGGTCGCAATAGGTAGTCCTGACCAGAACGGGAGTGCTCGATGAGTGAGGACAGGTGTTAAACGTAGAGGCACTAGTCTCTCATCCTCTCGTTGCTCTCAAAAGGGCATGGAAAGGGGACAAAGGTGGAGGACTAGAGCATGGTGCTCCACTGAGGGCAGTTGCACAAGGATCCATCTCCATTCTGACGTGTGCTGCAACCCTATAGTTCGAATAGAGAGCCGGTTTGCACATCTAAGTCGCCACGTGCAAGCGACATCCGGTGTGGTTGATGGCGGGGAAGTCATCTGCGATGATGCCAAGGTCTAGCATTGTTTCAAAAAGACAAATAAAAGCTCCTCACCGTATTACTGACGTATACACCATAGCGCGACCTTGCAATCGTGAAAAGAAGGCGCTGTGTCGATGCTAATAGAAGACGAGTTGGCGGCATGAAGGTCGAGTGAAACGGGTGACAGGTCGTCGTGAGAAAAATCATTGCTCAAAAATTCTCTTAGCTACGAGAGATTGGACAACGCTCCAGTGTCAGTTATCGCTTTGACATTTGCGTACCCATTTCAAAATGACGGTGTCGTCTCACTACGTGTGGCCATCAATTAAATTGCTGATATCTACTTCAGAGTGAGCTGTCGGGCAACCTCCACACAATTCGCGTACGCATTTAGATATGTCAATGCCACATCAACATGTGTGTGGCCATCAATTGAAATGCTGATATCTACTCTAGGGTGAGCTGTCGGGCAACCTCTACACCATTTGTCTGCGCGACAGATGTGGTGCTGCAACGCAGATTTGCAAGATGAGGACGCGCAACCTTAGGACGAAACCTGGTTGAAGTTAAATGCAGAGGCAGACGCCATTGAATGTCACTCAAAGAGAACTCTACGTCGCGTTTCTTATTAAATTACGCCTGCCTGTAGTCGAGACGCTGCTTATGCGGCTGTGAGTTCCAACCATTCATCTTATTTGTGAAGAGGGAGAACGATTGTCCACAATTTGGACATGCTGCTTTCCCTGATCTGTAAGCAACATGCTGCGGTAAGCATATCTTTTCAGGTGCCATGGCGCGTTTGAAGGACGATACCGCAGACAGTGATGAGTTCGGAAGGGCGCTGCACGCGGTCTCGTTGTCTTCAACTAAGGCGATCACGTTATTGAGCTGCAAATGCTGGACGTTCTTGGCTCCCAAGACCTCACTACGGGGACACATAGGGGACACCGGCAAAAGGCCGCTTGACTGCCATCACTTCGTTAACGTTCTTAGTGGTTACAGCGGGATCCAACGTGAGGATAACATCGCCGAGGAAGTCGTTAGCACACTGGAAGAGCTCAAAAGACGCGTAATCCCCGTCTCACAACGCCGCACAAACATGTTCCAAGTCTTGTCGGCACGCCTGAATCGTTACGACGGCTCGCCGTCTTTGGACCTCTTGGGCGCGTTGCTGTGGCAGTAGCAGGATTGATTTTGTGGCCGAGAGAGTGGTTGTTAATAAGGACGATAATGATTGCTTCTGACCCTTCGATAGTCTGAAAGGTGCCACCGAATACGAAAGGACAAACTTGTGGATTTAAAAGACACTTCACCAAATTCAAAATGCGTAAAGTTTAGCAGGGGACAAACCGGATAAAAAATAGGAACACTGAAAGCCATTGAAATTTATTATTTTCAATTTTCTAAAATTACTGTTCAAAGCCATCTGACAATAATATCATAACTCTCACTGTTTTAAAGTAGTAAAAATTAAACACGTTTCACTTCACTTGATCGATATTTTTGTTACATTATACATAAATTCAGTATATTATATATTCATATAAAATTATATGTATACTATATTCATTATTATATACCGTCATAATATAGTTTTAATAATATAATACTAATAATAATAATAATAATAATATAATAACACTCTCATAACGATTATAACTGAAAAACTTAATGAAATATGAATTTTCTGTGCAAAACAAAAAAATTGTAAAATACGTAATTTAGAAAAAGCGATAAACTATTTATTCAGCAATATGTCAACAATATTAATGTTTCAATGTAATATAAACTAACACGTCGAAATGTATGATAACAATTTAAAGAGTATAACATAATCCAACACAACGGGGAATTCTCTTCCGTAACTTGCAAACAATTCGGTTGACTGAATATGTTTTGATTTATATCACTCCGAAGCGTCGTTTAGGACTAGGTTTTCTTTTTTTCTAAAATGCAAAAAATTATTTAAAAAGATTGAGTCACATGAGCAGATTAAACAGATTCAAGATCAGATTGTATATTTTGAACTACATCGAGGATGGAGAGGCCATATCTGTATTTTTAAAGTACATTATTTATGAAAGGAAAAAATTGCATTTACTCAAAAAACACTTTGAATGCAAATGTAAGAGACAACAAAATTAAGAAAAATTATGAAAAATGCTAACAATTCTAAATAAATGAAAATGACATTAATATAATGGAATAAACGTAATGCATATAATTAATGTAACTATACTACTTACTGCTATTTTGCAAGTAATATATTTTATCATGCGGGGAAAAATGAGAAATATGCAAGAAATTCAATTGAAAACAATAAAATAAAATAATAAAGATAAAGCATATTATTACATTACAAACGGCTAGTTTGTGCATAATACAATTATTGTGCGAAATCTGCTATTTTCATTTAATCAAATAAGCCATGTTGTACTATTTAAAAGGTACTAATATAATAGACACAGACCTCCCTAAAATCACCAGTCAAGAATTAGATTAACCATTCCTATTAGTGTCTGACTGCGCAATACTAGCGGTATGAACGGTCGTGGCCATAATATGTATTACAACAAAATCGAAAAAACAAATTAAGTATTAATCATAGGCAACAGCCAATCCTATTAGACACTGATTACGGCCAACAGCCAATACTATTAGACAAGTATTGATTGTAGCATATCTCCCTCTTGAATTGATTTGGTTTTCGACGTAAAGAAGTGTATGTTTTAAGCATCAGTGAAGCGGTTGTGCACGTCTACAAATCTCAGATATTTTTCAATGCCTAAAACAAAGGAGATTAATACGGAATTGCCTGATAAGGCTGTTATACCTACTCCAGGAGAAAAGCTAGGCTTTTTTAACCCTTTTTCGGGATGCACTAATCGACTGTTTCTCGTCTCATCAAGAAAAATACAGAATGTGGAAGTGTTGCAAACAAAAGACGTCCCGGAAAGACTCGAATCACAACACCAAGGACTGACCCGCGCATTCGACGGGCAGTTGTCAGATCGTCAACAAAAACTAGTTCTGATAGGAAACAGTCCAGATAGGAAAACGCCAAGTGTCCTACCTCTGCGCCACCGCGGCTGTCTCTTGATGTTGCAGATACTTTTGGTCACGATTTTATACAATTAGGTATTGTTGGTATTGTTATCTTTGTTATATATTTTATATTTTGTTATCTATTGTTATATATTGTTGGTATTGGTATCGGCTGGTATTGTTGTTTGCATAATATTAATAATAATATTCATGGGAAGCGTCAACTTACAATGATATTCTCGTCACAGCCGGCTGATTCGGAGCCGCATGAGCACCTATTCTCGTAATGGTCGAATTCGGAGATACATCCAGCGCATACCATATTGCATTCCTCCAGAGCTAACATTGGAACAGAGAGCAAATATTTTTCATTATTATATGCTTTTTTATCATTATATTTTATTTGTTCTTCTTGACAATGGCGAACAATTCGACTTAACTCCGTTATGGGGCTGTCTGGGCTATGTGTTATGACCTCTTAGATGTAAAATGTTTAAAATATCACACTTCAAATGACATTTATAGATGTACACATCAGGGTTTTTGGTTACAAATTGTTTATTTTTACTGCTGAAAATTGAGATACTTTCTAATTATATCTTAAAGGGTTAAAAACGGGATTGTGTTCCGTTTTAATTTTTATATACACTCAGTACAACCAGGTCAGAAAGGTATATTTTGAGGCCCTAAAAGAACATAATTCATTCGTTGTTAATCGGTGGAAAAAGGATAAATGTTCATTATAGTCATATTTAAACAATAAAATACACTATACCAAATGTGTAGACCCAATAATTATGTTGTTTATTTTCTGTGAAAAATAGTGATGAGAATTGAGAACATTTTTATAGCTTTTAAAAGGGTACATGTTACAGGATAAGGAAACATAGTGACCAATATCATTTTAACAGTTTACACTATTTCTCTCGATAAAGGTTCTATGTGTCATCCTTCGAACTAATGGGATGACATGTTAGTGGCATAAAAAGGAACATTACATCATTAGGTACCCAGACGACGGCATAATAATAATTTTATTCGACATAATATCATCGAAACACAACTTGACTTACACATTGCCATAGTCGACTGAATTCGGAGCGCAACACCAACCGAGAAAATCAACAACAGCGTGAGTCGATTCATTTTTCACAGTAATTGATAGAGTTGACAGAAAGAGACGAACGTTGAAATATTTTCTGTAGCATCCTCGTTATATATTTATATTATCAAGTGTTGCAGCAATTAATGGTTGACAAAAGTAAACAATTTATCTCTAACGGATAATCCAAAGCCTGAAATATTTTCTGTAGCATCCGCGTTATATATTTATATCGTCAAGTGTTGACAACAGTAAACAATTTATACCTAACAGATAATGCAAATTCTGCAAACTTTATCGCTATTCAATTATTTCGAAAATGTAGCACTTATTTTGACCCGTGGCATAGTATATCGCACAAGTGATAATTTGTTAAGGTAACTAAACTGCAAGTTGTTATAATTGTGTCCGAGTCTGGAACATATGTCGTTGTAATAATGTAATTATTTATATTTTTCTAATTTCTAAACGTGAAGTACCTCGTTTCTGTAAGATTAAAAGGATATTGAAAATATTAAATTTTGTTTGTATTAATGTTCGATGCTCGATAACATAATTGTTCTTTAGTTGAAACATTTTTAAATATTTAACAAACTGTTTACTAAAACTACAAATCAAAATTAATTAAATTAATGAAATGCTTTAAAATGGCAGGAATTAAATGAATATATTATTATAAGGATACAGAAGATAGGTGATTTTGTATACAAAAAGAAAAACTTTTGATTTTTGAATTATATATGATATATTTGATAGAGAAATCGATACATTAATTATTCACATAATAAAAAAGGAAATTTAAAACATGTGAACAATATTAAAGTATATATCTTTTATTAACAAGAACATGAAATATAAGAGTACAAATAATAGGACGACACATTTGACCAAACTAAGTAATATTCAAGTTTTGTATGAAATTTCCCATCGTTAACTTGTAAACAATGTATTTTGGTTTACTTCAGCGTGTTTTCATTTATCACACTCAGAATCGTCATTTAGGTTGAGGTTTGCTATTTGTTCTAAAATACAAAAGAATAATAAATTAATCAAGTCAAATGATAAGAATATAAGGTAGTGTGAATATCTGCAAAAACACTAAATATATATGTGATCTGCTTTGAGGATTGATAGATCACATCTGTATTTTATTGAATTAAAATTAAAATTCTAAAATATCTAATATGTAAAATCAATCCGTAAAATGCAAATGCGAAGCGCAATAATGAATAAATACCGTGATAATAATAAAAACGCAAATGAAAATATTAAAATGAATTAATGGCATAAAATTATTACATTTAGCAATCTGGTGATTAGTAAATCAATGACGATCAATTAGTCAATCACATCACATTTTGTTTTTTTAAACAATCCTAATCATAGTTGAATCTGTATATTGGAATTGAGTAGGAGCATCTAACCGACTCGTTTGATGATAAAAACATATCAAAGGTTAACTAGCCAAGTTAAAAATAAAACATAAAAATTATACTGTTAAATTTATTTTGTAATTGAGTATTTGAAATATTGAATTATGTATAAAACTTGATTTTTAATTTAATATAATTATTCTGAATATGAATTTGAATTTGAAAACAATCCAGATATATGCAGGCCTAAATGAAGATTAATACATTTTTTAAATAAAAAAAAATCATAGTACTGACATAAATATTATGTTAAATACATGGTCTAACTTTAAAGGTTTCTATGTATTAGAAAATATCCATAATTTCAATGGTAAATATTTCCATAAAATAATCATTATTAAAAGTAGTTTCGACAGTTCTTAATATTTACTATTGTTTTGCGATTTATACAAATACGTAAAAAGCACTTTAATGTTAGGAATTAGATTTTAAAATACCACAATTTTTCTTTATTTAAAATATATCATTAGAAAATTCGTGATATCTCAAACAAAATCATACGTTGCGAAATAGAAGACGAACATATCTTTTTCCAATGTTCCGTAAATTAACATATACATATATGTAAATATATACTATATGCTTTCTAATGTTTAATTATTTGTATAAACTGCCAATAGCATCAACTTTATCAAGATATTCCTCAAAACAAGTTATAATTTCGGTGTATTTGACAAAATTAGAAACCGGTCATTTACCAATTTATAGCTGCCAATAGTAACTTACCGACAATGATTCATTTGGCAGACTGCTGTATCGACCGTAAGTATGAATATGAACATAGTGACATTGGGTGGAGTGATCAGCCATTTATTTATCCTAGTTTTCGATAGCTCACTACTACTAGCGAGTAGTAGCACTATTAATTGTGTACATATTGCAAATACCATTTTTAATGTTTCTTAATTTAGTATTAATTTGGGCACCATTTTACAACTCACTAGGTGATGATGCAGTCTGTAGAAAATAAATAAAATTAAACTAAACTCAAAATACTTCCTGGGCAGCACCAACTTACAAGAATGATTTGATTTGGACATCCGGCTGATCCGGAGCCGCATGAGCACCTATTATCGGGTTGGTTGTACTCGCTGATGCATTCCATGCAGACCATATTGCATTCAGCAAGAGCTAAACTTGGGACAAAGTGGCAGTATTTTTCATTATTATATGCTTTTTTATCATTATATTTCATTAGTTCTTCTTGACAATGGCGAACAATTCGACTTAACTCCGTTATGGGGCTGTCTGGGCTATGTGTTATGACCTCTTAGATGTAAAATGTTTAAAATATCACACTTCAAATGACATTTATAGATGTACACATCAGGGTTTTTGGTTACAAATTGTTTATTTTTACTGCTGAAAATTGAGATACTTTCTAATTATATCTTAAAGGGTTAAAAACGGGATTGTGTTCCGTTTTAATTTTTATATACACTCAGTACAACCAGGTCAGAAAGGTATATTTTGAGGCCCTAAAAGAACATAATTCATTCGTTGTTAATCGGTGGAAAAAGGATAAATGTTCATTATAGTCATATTTAAACAATAAAATACACTATACCAAATGTGTAGACCCAATAATTATGTTGTTTATTTTCTGTGAAAAATAGTGATGAGAATTGAGAACATTTTTATAGCTTTTAAAAGGGTACATGTTACAGGATAAGGAAACATAGTGACCAATATCATTTTAACAGTTTACACTATTTCTCTCGATAAAGGTTCTATGTGTCATCCTTCGAACTAATGGGATGACATGTTAGTGGCATAAAAAGGAACATTACATCATTAGGTACCCAGACGACGGCATAATAATAATTTTATTCGACATAATATCATCGAAACACAACTTGACTTACACATTGCCATAGTCGACTGAATTCGGAGCGCAACACCAACCAAGCAAATCAACAACAGCGTGAGTCGATTCATTTTTCAGAGTTAATAGAGTTGACAGAAAGGGACGAACGTTGAAATGATTTCTGTACCATCCGCGCAATATTTATATCATCAAGAGTTGTAGCAATTAATGGTTGACAACATTGAACAAGTTATCACTAATTGCTAATGCAAAGTCTGAATATTATGCATACATAAACTTTATTTCTATTCAAGTATTTTCCAAATGCGACTCTGATTCAGTACTTGAAATAGCAGTTTATAGTCCGTTTGCCCCAGGGCAATATAAAATGTTAATCTACTTGCCAAATTGTACAGATTCGGGCAACGAAGTTCTAAACATTTCTGATATTTTATATTATATAGCTACTTGATGTATAATTAGGATATGTGCTGTCTAGTATAATAACACTATTGTAACGAAAAGATAATTTGGTAATTACGTAGTAGTTGTGATTATGTAAGTCATTCACAGGGTGTGAATAATATTTATGTTAGCATAGATATTTAATGTCTATATGTTACAAAACATTTCACAGTTCTTAAAAGGTTGTAAACATTGTATATTAAATTCGAAAATTAATTGTTTCATTTTAAAAGATACATTGTTTGTTTTAAATTCATAAATTTGGGCAATAACATTTTAACTAAGAGCAATATTTTGTTTCAAAATCTGGTAACTAAATGTAAACACCTTATTTCAAGCACTATAATTACAAACGAATTTTTAATACAATTGAATGTCAATGCTATTTTCTAATCATATAAATTTAATATTTTAGTATTATAATTTTAAACTAAATATTTTATGTATAAAATTTTCAAACCATAGAAGAATATTTATTGACCTCTGTTTTTGTTACAAAGTTGTACATAAGTATGAAATATAATGTACATTTGTGGTTTTCATGAAATATGATATATTTGTGTCTAACTTGAAATATAATTACATATATTAATGTGTTATATTTATACATATGTATATTTATAAATTTATAACAAATAATGAAATACATTTACGTGGAACCCGTTTAGATAATAGAATGCACAACTTGTGTACTCTTTTCCAAAATTATTGACACGTTTTTTCTAAAGAAATAAATATTGTTTATCCCACGAAAAACCTCCTAGTAACCCTGATAACTCTAGCAAATATCCATTAAAATATTTAAAGTTTTCAAATGTTGCTCGAATATTTTGTATTTACCTTAATATACCGTAAGTTATATATAATTTCAATATATCGACGATAATGTGTTAACAACAGAGAATTTTATAAAACAGTCACACGGGAACTTAATATTTTCAATATTTCCAGCATTAACTAACTATACTAGCAATATAGTACACAGCAAAAAGTCAAATTCTAGTTTCAAATAATTTATATTTTAAACAATATTGTGTTAACATGTTACGAAGTGCTTACTTGTTTAATTGTTTAATTGTTTAATTGTAAAGTGTTTAATGTAGCAAATGCAGATATAATTATATTCAAATATATAAATGTTACATAATTAGAAATAACACCAATGTAACTGGCAAGATTTGATTTTAATAATTCAATTAGTAGAGTACCACTACACAATTCGAATATTGAGCATTTCATTGAAAAGCGCCAGAGAGAGGCTTAATGCAAATAAATGTATTTGTACTGTTACAAAGATGTCGGTAAGCATAAAGGCAGCGGACAATTGTTTTACTGAAAATATTAGTCCTATATATTCTACTATATGTGTGGCTAAAAAATAAAGTAGTTGTAATTTATTCAATGCAACAAATTTGCGGCATAACAATATTTCCAACACATTCGGCAAAGAACAAAAACAATTGCTCTCACAAAGTCGTTTGAGGTAGTTTTCAAAATTATTGGTTATAAACGATTTGTAGTAAAAAAAATCTGCTTTGGAATAAAGGATTAATTGTAACTAAATATACATTTCACAATTGTTAAAATGGTTTTCGGTTCTTTGATGTTTTGCCTTCCCTTTCCCTATAAATTGTGGTCGTGAATTCAACGGTTATTAATTCAACCATAACTTTTTACGCATCCTGTGTGAAGATGTAAACAGCTCTCAGAAATGAACCAATTCACGATGTTGCTCACTTGCTTTGTCGGGTTTACGTTCATCATTCAATTGACCACAGCAGTTAGTAAGTAAAGGTGTTGTGTTGAGATGGTGTTTTGTCTGTCGTAATGTTTCTGTTATGAAGTCAATTGATATATAAAACTAATACATTTATAAACTTCCAATTTTAATTATATTTAAAAAAAGTCACTAGAATAATTTATTTAAATTATTCGTAGAACCGTAAAAAAAAATTATTTTAAACATGAAGAACCGAAAACAAACCTAGCTATGCTACCCATTGCACAAATAAAAATATGGTCAGAAATTACATTTATATAAAAAAAAAATTTGATTGGAACCATCAATCAGGCAAAATCAGCTCACCAGATAGAAAGAAAAGAAATAAATCAGAAATAATAAAATAT
>JAUZND010078880.1:0-16251 GCA_034780555.1 Coelogynopora nodosa | reverse complement strand
TTTATCGAATTTATTAATAGATTTACATTAAAGAATATATATATCATTAATCACATTTACTATGTCCAAAGTACTTAGCAACCAGCATAGAGACGACACTTTATGCTTACTCTATGTGCATAAGTGTATTTTTATTATGCAATAACATTATTTGGTCCCTAACATACACATGATAAATAAAATATATACCTGAGGAATTCCATTGTTTTCGAATGTTGATATCTTCAACTTAGAGGTTTACAGCATATTTGTTTATTTTTAAGCGCCTTTGACTTCGCAGACCTTTATTCTTGAATATATATTTCTAAATTATATCTATTTCGAATTAATTTTATCCTTTATGGTCACTACACTTTAGTTTAATTCGAACCAAACTAAATTGTGAAATGATCCAGTTTATTACCTTGTTAATCTTTGGTGCTAGCAATTTTTTATTACGTGCAAGCTAGATTTTAATTAGATATCATTAACCAAAGCGTTGATTTTAGTGGTTTTATTACTTATCAAAGTTGTATCAGCTATATAAATACATGAAGGCTAATATATTCATAATAACATATTTTTTAGAATGAAAAAGATTGCAAATTCTGAGTTCGAATATGGTGAAAAAATACTTGGACATGGAAGTTTTGGAGTAGTCTTTGAAGGAAACTTCATCGAGGTATTTGTAATGTTTTTTTATTTTAAAATTTGTTAAATAATAAATTAAAATGAATTAATGGTGTACTATATTTTTACAAACTGAATTTCTATTTTTGTTAGAATGAGAAGCAGAAGTTGGTGAATGTATATTTATTATATTGAACACAATATTTAAAAAGTTCGATATAATATTTTTCCTTGTAATATTATTGAGAAACTTTCTGTCCTGGGTATGAAATTTGTTATTTGATAAACACACATTTAACATTTTTATTTAAAGAATATTCATTATAAATTAAAAAGTAAAGGTTGAACAACACAAGGCGTCTCAGAAAGAATTAAACGTGCGCTTACACATTCAAAGATTAAAGGTGGGCTAAAACCTTCGGGAAAAATAGGGCAGCTACTTTCTCGCACAAAAACCTGAAGATCAAACATTGTGACTCTACAGTACCTTCTATTTATAAAAGTATATTTCAATTGAGTGTACACTAATCTCTTCAGTTACATATTCATTTTAATACTCTTTATCACTGAATGGTATTATGTCTTTTACATTGTTATCGATTTTTTGTATGCACGCAGTTGTTAGTAAGTTTAATTTCGGCAATCTGTTAATTTATTTAACTTTTGTTGTGTTGCCTCAGTAGCAGATTTGCTTAAAAAGCGAAAATTCAGGCGTAATAAATAATTTCGTGTTATTCACCGGATAATATTTATTATGTTTAAAAAGCAGGTTTTAATTGATAGACATCGCATATATTAAAATGTTATGGTTATTCTTATAAAACAACTGTTTATCAATATTGAGTGTATTTTTGTTCTAAATATGTGTACTGTACATAAGCATTTTTATAAAATTTTTATTTTATTAGTATATTACATATTCATGTATCACAATGATATATTTATTTACAGAATCCATCGAGAAAAGTTGCTGTGAAACGCTTAAAGTTTAACACTTACAACACAGATTATGTTCGAGAAATAACTATCTTACAAGATATCTTTCACGAACATGTTGTGCATCTTCACAAACATGTCGTAAGTTTTTTTTAGTTAAATTAGTTAATTTATAGTTTAATAATTTATGCATAGTATATCTAATGTAGTTAAAATTATTACATTACTGTCGTATAATTTTTGTTCAGAAATGTGTTTTGTTACTTTTTTAATAATACATGTGATTAATGTTGTTTTGTACTTAAATACTAGTATTGACCATTTGTAACAAAGCAGATATACATTTGTTTGATTGCAAAGTGTTTGTAATTATTTACTGTGTAATCAATTTCAAATACAGTTGTAAAAAATAATCGTCAAACTTCGTATAATAGTATCTGTTTTTGCTAGCCAATATTTTATTTGGTTATGTGATCAATATACTTATAATGTATATGTTTCAAATAGTTTTAAGTCAAGTTAATCATTAACTCATCTATTGTGTAATTTATTACATTATCATATTTGATCAAATTATTAGTTGTATTTTTATTCGTACAGTTGTATGATTATAATTTATGATTTACATTTAGTATTTATTTCTTCGGGTGTTTATAAATATTTTATAATTAAAAATTATAACAAAATACCTTATAACTACATTACTCTTTGTATTTTTCCTAGAAGATAGTGTTCTATCTATTTTCCATTTTGAATGTGCTGTAGGTTTTTTATGTGAATAAATAATTGCTTAATAATTAATTTTAGATTTGCAACGAAGAAAGTGTGATTTATATGATAATGGAAAAATGCAATGGAGGCGACTTCAGTGAATATCTAGAGAGAAATAATAAAGGTTTGTGGTTTTTAATTATTTGTATCTTATATTATTTTATATCTCATTAATTTTGTCATTATCGGTTTATGTCAACATTTTGTGATATATTTCTGCAGAACATAGAATAATTTTTGAGGTGACTATGCTAACACTGTGATAAAATAGAAACGCTGTGAAAATTCTATTAAGTATGAAACATTTAATGAAGTTTTTTTTAAAGTTTATAGACTTATTTATTACAAAACCCTTCGAGATGCAAAATAAAATTTATTGTTAAATCGCTGTAAAGTATGAAGAACATAGAACAGAAAATAGTGAAGCACAGGCTAAGAATGACAAAGTGAAGTGCTAATTGATAAATGCTACAATTATTGGGTCAAACAAATTTGTAATAAATGCCACTCGTGATATATTCGAATGAAGTGAGGAAATACTGAAAAAATTTTCCAAAATTTTTTTTGAAGTCACTTTTAGGGTATGACGTATTTTATAAAGTCATTTAAAGTTTAGGAATAAGTATGCTATCATGCAGCATATTTTTTAATTTTAACCGTTATGCACAATCTTGTTCTATAATATAGGTTTATAAATATTTAACAATCAAATACATTGTGCATTAATGTTACTTCATACTATAAATATAACCAACAATAAACAAAACTTAATCTTTGCATAATTTCTCTGGATTATTGAGTAATAATCCTTTATTGTTAGGTGTTAATTTTTTTTATCTTCAATGTATATTATATGAATGCATGAATTCGTTTTTCAAGTATTTTTATTGGTAGAAATTTCTCGAATTGGTATAAACCATAGATATATAATTGTTTATCTATATTAATGAACAATTATATAATAGTCTTATTATAATACAACTATTATATCTCTATGGTATAAACTGTTTCCTTTTACTTAGACATTACTATTTGATAAAAATATAGATTAAGTTAATCTACTATTTTTTCAATGAATGGATTTAAATAATCTTTATAAATAATTCAATATAATATTTTTAAAAATATTTCAATACATCTAATACATTTTAGGCAGATACACATAATGATACCTGCAATGACTTTAGAAGTAATTTATTTATTGTTGATTTATGAAGTTAAAAATATGATATGTACAAACATTAATTAAAATTTTATTTTTATGTGTATCAAACTTACAAATTGAAATTTTGAAGCTTGACAAAATGTGATATGTCTAACATTTAGTTGCTTATATAGTGGTATAGTTGATATCATATTAATTACAGTTTTGATATACAAGTAGTATCAATGATATTAAAAATATAAACATTATTTTTCCTTTAGTAAATTAATAAAGAGATTTATTTAATTGTGGCTGACAATAAGGCCCACAAATTATAATATTTTCTCATTTTATAGAGTTATAGAATATAGTCCATATATAATAAAAAATAATATGCGCAGAGCCTATACGAACACCAAATTTTATTGTTTGGTGTCTAAGATTAGTTGAAGAGCTTTGATGAAGATGAATTTTGTGAACATTTTAGTAGCATGTTTGTTAACGATTGTGTGACTATTATATTCACCTATAAAACAAGATATATGGTATGGAAAAGTTTGCAAAATCATCGATCACATGTTGTACTGTAATTGGCAGAAATTTGTGATTTGCTAAATAAATAGGTTGTCTTTCTGCTTTTTGAAATTCTTATTAACCTCCATTCGGTTACAAGTATTTTAAAATGTTTTTTTTGTGTAAGGCAGTTAAAGAAATGGCAGGAACTTTTAAATTGCGATAAAATTTTAGGAAAAAATCAGATATAATCAGATTTTTTATAGAATGTAAATTATGTCAAGGCTAAATTGCCATGTGTCTAGATAAATGAAATATTTATCTAATGAAAACACAATAATGCATACAGAATTTTCGGACAATGAAGAGATGTTGCAATGTAAAATATGCTTCAATGAGTTTTAGAGTACACTTGTATGGTCTATAGCTGCTGTTATGTTCTTTTGAACAGTTTCTTTTATATTTTTTATATTTTGAAAAAATAAGAAAATGTCTAGGAATTTCATTTTTAAATCATAATGATCTCAGTTTAAGAACAATCTAATAAAGCAAATAATATTAAGTAACTGTTTTGTTTTATGTATCTGAATATAAATTCTGCATTTCAGAACACAGACACCTTAGTGAAGATGACATCAGACATTTTCTGGGACAAATGGGTACGCAATATAATGAGTTAATCTGACTGATATTATTTTATTTACTTTTTAACCCTTATACTATGTTTATATATAGTGACAATGTTCGCTTACGAATGACTATTGGTTTTTACATGTATATAATTGAAATATTTAAATGAAATTAATTGACTTATAATAAATTTATGTGCTTGTTTAAAACTAAAATTACAACATAACTAAATGTGCTGTAGATGCCCTGGACAAATGTGTATATATATAGGGTGGACAAAATATATGGTTAAATACAATTCTTCAAAAACATTTTTGATATTCGCAGATATTCAACGGTTTCATTGTGTTGATAAAATACTGAATGGAATGGAAACAGGCTATAAACTACAGATGAAAGCTTTCTTGTTTACATTCGCAAAGCAACTGACATCTTCACATATTGATCGACGTTATTTTACCTCCTTCCATTACTTAACATCCTTATATATCAGATTTAGGGTTTCAAAATCGCCAACTACTTGCACATGCTGAAGCTGCAGAAAATAATCCAAACCATTATAGAAACCGTTATTTATAAATGTGTATACTATACTCCACAAATTAGTATGAATTCATTGTAATCAATTAAAATTAATTTTCTGCTATTATTACACCGTGAATACCACCGGTTGTAACTAAAACTTCGTCCATCTACCAATTTTGTGTATCTACATCTTATTCAATAAGTTCATTATATTGTATGAGTAGTATGGGAAGGTTGATCTCTGGACCATAATCCTCTTAACATAGGACGAAACTCTTTGTTTATGCGTCTATACTAGACTCAGTCATAGTATAATACTGAGAGAACGGCATATAAGAAGCAGTCGTTGAGTTTAGCACCCGTTTTCTACATTCACCACCGCTTTCTTTGCTTTGAGCTTAGAAAGTAAATTGCTAGAGCACCTGCCTCTCTTCTGTAGAATTAAATGATAGCGGGTAATGCGCAGGTCGAACAAATCCACGCTCTTCACAACCCAATTAATTCCGTTCTGGAGTAACGGATATATATTTCTTAGCTTATTAACAATAGAGAGTTTAGTACAATTTTGGTAGGAGGCGATTTCTGCGGCACTTGATATAATTAGTGATTCTGAGCGCACAATCCCGTTGATCTACTTGAACAATCCGTACGCACAACACTCTCTGAATCTGGCATTCATAGCAATCATTTACAAGATGATCAATAACATTATTAATGTGGACATCGCGGTACATAAAAAAAATTCAATAGGTTGTATAAGTGTTACTATAGGAGTGATTCTAATATAAGTTGCGCAACCCGAAAATCCGATTGGGCCTGGTCAAAATCATCCCCATAACAGGCTAGAACGGGAATGCAAGTAGTATAACATTCTTTGCGGTGTTCCATTAATGCTAAAGTATTCCACAATTATATTTGTAGGCATCATTCATTGGTAAATCTATACTATGTGAAGGGTCTGGTCTCGGAGAAGAGTTAGTAGGTAGAGCAGTGACAGTAGCTATGTACGGAGTAATTGTAGCTGTGCCTGGGTGATCATGTGAAGTACCAAGTGTTGTTGAAGTCTCAATAGGAGGATGTTGTATTGTTAATGTGTCATACTCATAATTAAAAGTTATACTTGATGGTTCATCTGAAAGTTATTATTTATTACATCATGTTGTACATTAATAGAAGATGAGATTGTAGGTTCGTACTAATTTAGTTGACACTGTCTACAGTTTATCTATCATATACAGCTCAGGATTAGTCTTGTTCTTTTTAATTATATCTTGCTCAAACTGAACATATGCATTTATTTTATTGGTAGCATATGTTGTGACGTAGGTAATAGTGCAGGCTGTCGGACATTGTGTCAAGCTAGTTCCATGATAAATTTTCCTTCGTCGGATGAACTCTTTCTCACTCATTTCTCCAGTCCTACTTCCTCATCATCATCCGTGTTCACTTGTCTAAATTCTACTGAATTAGTCGCATTGCTCACAACAATATTATTTGATTGATATAATGAAGAAGATCATGATGTCTCTTCAATGTCATCATTTCTAGAATGTTTACTAAAAAAATAATTTTAATTTTGTAGATAATAGAGAAAAATATATTTAATATTAAGAAATTATGATTGTACATGTTATGAAATAAAGAATTACCCTCCTGCATAGACAGCAACTGTTAGATGCATTCTTAGTGCATGTCATCATTTTTGAAAGTCAAAAAACCGATCGTAAAAACCACATCTTAATACAGATAAGACGTAAGTGTAATATAAACCATGTCATTACAAGCATGCTTCGTAAACCTATTATTACTTCCTTATAATATACATAAGTATGCATAAGTATACACATATACCATAACTAGATTTTATATGGTTGAAAAGAGGAACAACAATGTAGTGTAGAAACAGCTCCGTAGCAACCGCAAAGTTGAAATTTATTTAGTCTACTGACACTATATATTTTTTAATTCCGTCTCAAACAATGTGAAATGTACAACCACGAATGTAATGATTTGTATTTATTTATATATAATTTGAAATTATAACGGTCATAAGTAAAAAAAAATTAAGTTTTTAAATATTTATTCTTAGAAATCGCTCTTATTCATGGAATCACACGTTGATGACGATGATGATAATGACGACACGCATTCACTATTAATGTCTGAAATATCCGAAATACTTCCAAATACTAAATTAATCGTTAAATGAGTATGTAAAATAATGCACGAAGTAATAAAGTTGATGTAAACGGCAGTAGTAATGCGTAAGAGCAAAATGTAGTAGCAGAATGAATTTGATCTACGAAAGCGTTTTAATTTATACAACATTTTGGGGGTGGGGAGGGAGATTATGAGTCATGGTCCAGAAGTCCACCTTCCAATATTACTTAATATATGTACAAATTGTTGTACAATATACATATGTAATAATGCTGTTTATCTAATTTTTTATTGTTAAATTATAATTATTGAGTCGGGACATTTTGTCACTATCTGTATAGTTTTTGTCTAGTACCTTTAGAACATTTTCATTAGAGTTGTTTATTAAAAAATTATATTTGTAGTATACTTTATAGCAGTTATATAGCAACCAATTTGCAACATATTAATAAAATATGTCATTATGCAACCATTTAAAAATGATCATAGAAATTTATGTATTTTCATGAGAGAAGTGTTAATAGTTGTTCATAATTTGTTTTACTTTATGTTTCTGTTATATAATATGTTATGATCATGCTCTCGTTCTCTCTATCACACAATCCTAGATCAAATAAAGTGATATAATCAGTCAGTTCACTCGGCCTACGACAAACTGAAACATTATTTATTTGTTAACCTTGCTATAACAGATATTTGAATTTGACAAAAGAGGTTGCATGAACGCTTTCTATAATTTTACCCATTTGCTTGAATATGAGTTATGTAATTATTGCGTCTTAATTACCAAACATTGTAACATTGTGCATTAAATGTATTATGATTGAAAAAAGTTGTTTAGGACCACTTTAAATTAGAAATTTTACTCCGACTTTATTCCGACTTCAATTGATAACTAAAATTGTACAGTTCTAATATACCATAGTTGTTATAGTTATTGTATAATGGAGGAGCAGCATTTTGCTGCCTTAAAATCTGTATAGATAAATGTGTATCAAATAATATATGAATTAAAAAATCAGAATATTTCTGTTATAATTTTATATATCTTATTGAAAGTGTTTGTTTCTCCGAAATTTTGTAAACTATTTGAAATTGCCCATTTAACATATGTTATATACTATACAGACTATAGAGTGGATTTTACAAAGTTAATACATACTGACCCAAAACCTTCCTTATATGTGATATATAAGACTATTATGAAGCAATGTTCGCATACCATACTACCATGCTTAGAACTACGTATTGATTCCAGCATCTGCAATCAATTTCATGACGCAGAGATCGATTATCCATCGTGACTTGAAACCGGCCAACATTCTTCTTAATGAAAACTATTGTGTGTTTTCCAGTATTGTTTTCAAAATAGGTAAGTTGTTTGTTTTGTGTACCATTTTGTTTTGTATTTAAATAAACTACCAGCTATTGAGGAAAATATTTCAATATGTTTAAAGTTTGAACATTTTAAAGCTTTTATAACTGAATTCTAAACTTTCTTAAAAGATTAAATTAGGAAAAAATGACATAAAACGGGAACCAGAGGCTCTTTCGAGTTATACCTGGCTACCTTGTAAATAGATTACATTTGAAATAAACATTATTGCTTGGTATTTACATCAAATGATATTAGCTGACATGGGCTAACCACATCGAGTATTTTCATCCGTGAAATGAAAAGACCTAGAGTGTCTACACGAGATCTGGTAGATTTATACCAAGCGATGGTTAGAAGTATTGTCGATTATGCCGCTCCTGTATGGCATACGACACTTACACCAGCACATCGTGCCTCTCTCGAACGGATCCAAACCCGTGTGATGTCGATTATATTTCCATCGTTGTCATACAATAGAGCCACAAAGGAAGCTGGACTTACAACCCAAGTGGATCGTTGCGAATAAATCACCCATAACTTCTTAAAAAAGTTCTCTCAACCTGATGACCGCATCCACCATCTTCTAGCTGAACATGAAGTCAAAACCCACAGAACACTACTTAATCAATGTCGCTTCAAGTTCTTCGGCCTGAGCCTTCTCCCATATGACGCAGCCAACTTCTAACTCCTATTTGGTCACCCTCTGTCCTTTTTCTTTAGATTGTTCCCTTGATATCTTTGTATTTATATATTGTATATTATTATTATTCTTTTTTTAAATTATTATGTAAGGGTATCCTTGTATCTCTTTCATCTCTTTATTATTTCTTGTAGCACGACAATTTTACGATGATTTTAATCAATAAACACATTTTCATTCATTTTCATTACCTTATGCATATTACAGTATAACAATGTTTACAGTATGATGTATATAATTACAAAAGCGCTTTCATGTATAATAAATAAAATAAGCTTTATTTGTAATTTGTCAGGCGCAAGGAGCATTACATATATAAACAACTTACAGATAGTACTTACAGAAAGTACCATATGTATAATACAATAATAAAAGTGCTTAGAGATAATAGTAATAGTATACATTGTATATATTGTTAGGATACTATTAAGAGGAAACTCTACTGATGCGAGTAATGAATAAATTAGCGGGGAAGAGTTCGAAATTTGTGGGTTTATGGTGTCACTTTGCCTACACCAGCGTGAAGCATTTTGGTTGGTCACGGTAGGAAGTTGTCTGTCATGAGTGGTTGCTCTTGACCGTGTCGGGTATCTGTGATCATTTCGAGGCGGCAGGAGTTTGTGCAGAATATGGTCTTTTGTTGATATAATATTTTTGAACAATTTATTTTCGTGCTTTTCTATAGTTTCACTGAATGTTTTTTGTGGTTCACATAACTTGAATTTGTCACATTTGTGACTGAAGGAAGCTGGTGATTCTTAGGCGGTCTGCGGCTGAAGTAAAAGTCCTCCATCCTGGAGCGCCGTATGTTAATTTACTAATTACTTTTGCTCGAAAGCCTGAGTTCCGGTACTTTAAACTGAGGCCATTATGCTTGTAGATCTTGATTGCATAAATATCTTTGCAGCATTTTTTAATTTACTTATTAATATGGTCTGAGACGATTAACTTAGAGTCTAGATAGAACATTGATGCAATAATTTTATAATTCAATTTAGTTTTTTATAATAATAAATATTGTAAATGCAGCAATGTCATAACAAATGAAAATCAGTTTCGAGTGAAATGTTATAATTATGTGTCACATATCAATATGATTTAAAGAAAACAAATTGAACAAATTGTTCCATATGTTTGTTGTTAAATTTACATGAATAATATATTGTAAGTATCACAAGTTTGATTTAGTATTTCATTTGGAGATAGTTTGTCAGTTCTAATTTTTATTTGGTGCGATTTTGTAGTTTTTGTATACTTTTTTGGTACGTTGTTCCAAAATATTGAAGCATCATCAATTAATTAATTTTTTTAGACTTTATATTCAGATACTGCTAAGAAAATGGCTTTTGATTTCTTGTCTGTCTTTGAGGAATGCTTTCATGTGTTCTAATTGTGTTTATCATATATATTGTACTTAATGAAAATTTATTATCCTGTAAAAAATCTGAGTTTGTATTGTTCCTGTATTTTAAGTAAAATGTAGTTCATGATTTTTATGTAAAGTTTTTGTAGGAACTAACTTATCTTCTTTTAAAAATCTATATAATTCTATTTGGGTGATTTGTAATTGGTTAAACCATACGTTATCTTTTATTCGATATATTATTCATGCGTCATTTAGTTTGGAAAGTATATGTGATTTATATATTTATCAATTATATATATTAATTTTTCATCTTGAAGTATATTTCTAATAGAATAGTGGAATAATTTTGTTAATTGTTTTGTTTATGTGAATATTCCAGTTTAATTTGTCCTGAATAGACAGCTCTAAGTATTTTATTTCAGAATCCTATTTTATGTTGTTGTTTCTAAATTTAAGATCAAGTTATTTTGAGATTGATTTACCGTTGTTAAATATTAAAAAGTGTGTTTTTGTTATTCTATAGTCCATTGCAAATAATTGGTTCACAGTATATCATTGATAGTAGTAGGAAAACATATTTTTAAAGCTTTTTTGTTATACGCAGGGGTTCTACACCCAGTCAAAGTAATAGCCGCCAGCCGAGGGCATACTTTAATGAGATTTAGTATAAGAAGTCATTTGTAATTCGGAACATGTCGCTCATTTAATGTAAATTTCTCTACTTTTTTCCACTTTTACAACTTAATATACACTCATTGTCGCGTATATCTTGTGCACGTTTTAATTTAATAATAAAGTTTGGTTATTCATTAAATTTAGTAGGACCTAACTTCTAAGATTCACCAGTTTAGATCCTTATCGGTTGTTTAATAAGTTATTAAACTGCTTAAAATTATTAATTTATAGTACTCCCCCTTGTGTGTTAGGCACCCATATAATCAGTTATATTTTTCTATTTCATAGAAAGTCTAAAAGAATAAACAATTCAAATGTAAAAGAAAACGTCGTCTTCGTTAAGAGCAATCGTCTTTACATAACCCATTCAAATCGTCTTTACATAACCCATTCAAATCGTCTTTACATAACCCATTCAAATCTTCTGCATCTATTTGCTTCAATATAAATAAATTATCATAATACCACAATCGTGAAACAGATTTTTTTTATGAAAAACGTATATTTAAGGGATATTTAAAGAGCTTTTAAAGAGCTATAAAAATCACAATTTAATAAAATTAGGTACAATTTCCAGGCTGATATATTTTCTAGTGTATTCGTGCGACAAGCTGTTGGACTTAAAATATAACTTGTGACCCCGTCTACATATTGAAAGGGTTAATAAATTGATTAACGTTATGAGCTTATTGTTAATTTTGTCGTATAGTAATAACGTTTTTTAAATTTTATTAATTATTGTAGGAGACTTTGGACTATCGCGTGATTTGAAATTTACCGCTGCTGCTCAAACATTTGTTGGTACTTATAATTACATGGTAAGTTTGTTTCGATATAAAATTTAAAGCATTTTTTATAATTCCTTCCTACCCTATGTTTTTCTAATTTAAATGTTGTATATATAATTATAATACAGGAAGAGTGGATTCTGGCTTACCACTTGACCTTTGCCCCCCCTACCCCCTTACCATCCTCTACCCCCCCTTCCACTCCCTACGACCTACCTCTACCCCCCTTGTCCCCCCCCCCAAAAAACCCCTCCCCCCTATCCCCCATACCCCCCCTTTTTACGATCCAGATCATTATAGATCATAAATGGTGCAAAATCTTTCATTGGGTGTATCTTTTAAGGGTAGTAATCTAAGCCAACCATAATTGGTATGATGACTCACAAATACAATATTAATATTTTTATACTACTTACAAATATTTGTAATTTTGCACAATTTTGTATGCAAAAAAAGAAGAAGTAATATTCTCAAAAAGAAAATAGTTTTTTTAAATTTTAGATAGTCTATTACATTGTCTGTCTCGTTCTATATTGTCTTAATTAATTCCGATTGGTCATATAAGTGAATTTTTACTAAATTATCATGAAATGTAATATTTATATATGTGTTTTATAATAATTTCGATGGTCTACAACATGGTTCATTTAAAATTTAAAATTTTAGATTGTCTCTTATTGCGGTTGGTCATATAAGTGAACTTTCACTAAAATATAAATTCATAAAACAAATTCCCTTATTTTGAATAATTGAAGCATACATGATTAATGAGATAGAATGCCATTTATTTTTATAATTTTTACAAATTTATAAATTATACAGCAGTAGACAGTAAGAAAGTAAGCATACAGATATCAGTAATACTTACACCTGCATATGCATATGCGCGTATGCTTAACATTATTTGATTCTGATATTCTTTCCTTTATCATTTATTCTTTATTTATTGTACAGCTTGTTTCAAGTATGGCTCAAGATTCGATAATACACTGCACTGTTCTTTTCTAACATGTTAATATAGCCAAGTCCTTCAAACACTATGTCAGTGAAATGCTCTCTTCTATTAGTCTTTTGCCCTATCAGGCACTCTGAGGAGGTGTAATAATGCACTGTCGAGATGATTTGATTGTACATCTTGTTTTAAGTATGGCTCAAGATTCGATAATACACTGCTGTTCTTTTCTAACATGTTAATATAGCCAAGTCCTTCAAACATTATGTCAGTGAAATGCTCTCTTCTCCCTATATCCGTTGTCTTCGTAAACACTCTGCATATTACTCTAATTGGGTCATTCATTTCAACATCGTCAATACGAAACTCTTGCCTCAATGCGTAGCCCTGCTCATCGCTGTCGATATGTGGTTGTGTGTAGTGTTTCAAACTGTTTGTCACGTCCGCAGCATCCATCCTATTTTTGGTCATCTGAAGAGTAAAGTTAGAAAATAAGTCCAGAGAAAGCGATTTCAAATCCGATTGTTCGTGTCGAGAGCTGGAAGCAGAATGAATTTTACCTGTAAAAGCTTCTCTATATATACTTGAGTTGAGGGAGATCAATATGTAAGTAGCAAAAACCCCATTGCAACCATCGTGCAATATATGTCCATAATGCATCACAATGATAAAATGTTTACAACTATGTCAAATTTCAACAGATTTTATAAAAACTAGCACTGACTAATAGCTATTCTGCTAGTCAATCTATTTAATTTCATTCTACTATATAACACAAAATTGATTTAATCAACTTTAAATCACTAAAATTTCTATAACTTCGTTAAATTTTAACCGATTTAAAAAAATTGATACTAGCTCATAGCTATTCTGAATTTCTATCTATTAAATTTTATTTTACTATAAAAAAAATAATTTCACTAAATACAAAAAAGGAGTAAAATGAGTTGGCTTATGTTTGTGAGTCATCATACCAAGTTTGGTTGTCATAAGTTGTAAACATCAAAAGTTATTGGCTAAAAACAAAAATGACGTCATTTTTCGTCCAATTAAAAAAAAACTGTCTAAAAACTATTTATAATTAAACAATAAGATTATAATGTAATTAGACACTAATATTGATCTTATATTTGTGAGTCATCCCTAAAAAGATATACCCAATGAAAAATGTTAGCGTATTTAAGATCCATAATGATTCGGATCGTAAAAAAATATTAAAAAATGGGTGGGGAGGTATGGTCAAAGGTCAAAAGAGGCGGCCGAATCGACCCTTCCTATACTTCTTATATTGTTAGTGTTTTCTAACATATCTTATATAAAAGGTAAATTATTAAAAAAACACATTGATCTCTTTACAATTTAAATGACTGTATAAAGAATACTGACATTGCACAACTGAATTTTCTCTTAATTGCAGGCTCCCGAACTTGGCAACCTAGAGCTCAACTATAACTATTCAGTAGATGTTTGGAGTCTTGGTGTAATCGTGTACGAGTCTTTGACAGGCGCACTACCTCATAATGTACCACTCAGAAATGTAGATCAATTAAGGGAATACTTCAAGTTTCAATTTCTTCCACCAATTTTGTATGTAATATGCTACACTGATCAATTTTGCGATTATTTTATTATATATGTATACAAGGTTTGTACGCATCAGGGAGTTTAGAAATTTTACACAAATTAAAGAAAAATCATTAGATTTTGCATTAAATCTTTTCATTTATTAAAAGTCTGGGAATTTTAGAGTGTTGTAAAAATTAATTTGTTTTACTTAATACATGTTTATAATATGTTGAATTTAAATAATATTCTACGAGCTAGAATCGGATCTCTAAATTATGTTATAGGTTAATGAAAATTCTTTTTAATGTGCTATTTTTAAATATTAGAGTCTTCTTATGCTTATCATGATATAGAAACTATAGTATACATTAATGCCTTTAATAAAAAAATTTAATATTTTTATACTTTTTATCATAGCAATATCTTAATATTGAGGTCAAAAGCTATATTAACCTTACATATTTTTCTTATTTTCTATATATTCATTAGAAAAGTTGCAAAATGTTGTACTTATTTTAAATTTCAGTAATAGAAATTCAACTTCCTGCTACCTGCGTGACTTGTTAAGTCAGATATTTATCAAAGACCCCAAACTTCGCATAAAAATAGGTATTTTTCGGATGTTATTATGCCGGATTTGAATAGAACGAGATCAATAATGTTTTATTTATTTTGTATTTTAGAGGAAATTGTCGAGCATCCATTTTTGACAAATGATCGTGCTTCATTGAGTAAGTGAGCTGTTTTAATTAATTGTCACACCATATATTTTATGATGTATTAACTACACACGGGCCTTGAGACTTTTCAAAAGCGATGCAACTGACCAAGTCGAAGCTTGGAGCTTTTTATTGGATGTATATTTTGGCATACCATTTTTTTAATCTGGTACCCCCTTCATCACGAGACCGGCCATTCACAATTTCTCACTTTCGAAAATTAGTAAAATCTACTTTTTCCATGAACCATATTTTTTCACTTTAGGATTTATTATATAACTAATTTTACTTTTTAATTAATGTCACGAAACATGTTCCAAATTTAATTTTTGGAAAATAATTTGTTTTGGAAATACTTTGCATGGGGTCTGGAATAATTTCAACAATTAATTAAAATAAAAAATTAAATTAAATTTTCAGGATAAAAAATTTAACCTGAATTTATATCTAGGAAAAATAATTTCTATGTAATTAATGGACACCGACCTCACTAATTGGGCTTTAAAGAAATATATAAAAAAAGTATGGATTTTTTATATTGTTCGAACCACAGTACCAAACGGGTATTTTAAAAATGGAAATAATTGTTATCTAAACCTCCAGCAGTTTCAGATTCATGCGAAACGTTTTTTTATTGTTATATAATAATGTACATAATTTGTAATAGAGTCCTGTACTTATCATGAGTTGTGGAAATCATGCGGAGACGAAATTGTAGTACTGAGTCTAAAGCACGAATTAAGGAAATTTGGCCTCTTCTACGTGCAAAGTCTATGACAGACAAAGGAGCTGCAAGAAAGACAAAACTAAAGGAGTACC
>JAUZND010078879.1:0-38106 GCA_034780555.1 Coelogynopora nodosa | reverse complement strand
CGATAAACTTATTTTTTCTATTAATGTTGCAAGTTTCAGCTCCTAATATCTTCGGCAAGTATGAAAACCCAGGGGGGGTATAAAATGGATCAATAATCCATTTATATGATTATAATCCATATTTATGTTATGTAAAAATATTCGAAATTATTTTTGTTATATATTTTTAGTTAGATAAAAGTATTTTAGCCACTGAGTAAAAAAATCAGGGTCATACGTGTTAGGGTTCAATCAAAAACTTAATTTATTTGAAAAAAAATGGGCATACCCCCCCCCCCTCCACGTACGAAGGGTTAAGACAAAAGTATTAAAATATGTTGACTTAAGGACTTTCTATATAACTGATTTGCAGATTAATACCAATGAATACTGTATATATTTATTACGAAAACATTTAATCGCTTAATATTAACTTTTTAGTATCTCCACTACATTATGTATATTTTTTCTGCACTGGTTGTACTCTTAAAAAATAATCTTGATATTTATACCTTTAGTTCAATTTTATTACATTACTGACTTTTACGTTTATTTAACAGCTAATACATATTCTCTCTAGGTTTATATTATATTGTTGCATTGCTTCCCTTGGGGGATTTGATGTCAAAAGAATTGATGTTTTGAAAATATTTTATCGACAATAAACGTTTGTACATTGTAGACAATTGTTTAATTTACTGGGGACGAGGGCGGTAATTACTATTTCGCTAGTCCACTAAGGGTTAACTTGAAATATGTCAACAAAGCAGATAATTTGCAACTTGATAACAAACGATTAAGTTTCAATGTTTGTCTATACTTTACTACTCCGGTTTATTTGTAGAATCAATACACTCAACAAACGGTGTCCATTAGATATAACTAGACCATTTACTGATTTAATGAAAAGTAAATTAGGATGGATGTTCGTTTTTACTCCACAATTAGAAAAACTGTACGTTTTGAAAAAAAATTCTCTCATAATTTCGTTAAAATAAAAATAAGATGATGGATAATATTATAATATATTCAATTCTGTTGCGATGTAAAAAATACACAAGATACAAAAGAATAATGATAGATTTATATCTTTATTGAATAAAAAAAGAAACATCTGATATAGTATAACATAATCTTAACAGCCTCATAATAGCAAACTTTTATCAACAAATCATGGAAAATTAATTATTGAAAAGAATCTGTTATGTATTTAATGACGCCAAATAAAGAATAAAAAGCGAAAATCAAGCAAAATAGACAAATTACATGATAGATATAGGCTAGTTTCGTATTACAAAAAATCAAGCAGATAATAGTATTGCTAACAGCCAACTAAAACATCACCGTGCCTTATTTCATTGTATATTATATATATCATATACGACGGCATTCATTAGAATACATCTTGTAATAAAAATAACCTGTCTCTAGAGTGTTGCCAGTGGCCCCAAATGTGGACTTCAACAAAAGTATAAAATGATGACACGATTGTTGACATGTAAGGATCACAGTAATAACAATATCTTCTGGACGGAACAAATGGGGAGTATTTCCATATTATTGGGGTAATATATCGATGCTGTAGTGTGACAGTAATGTGGTCAAAATAGTCAAATCTGTTCAATGTATACAATGTTCGGAGTGCTCCACGAATGATAATATTTGCCCCTGAAAGAGAGACAATATGCCTACTGAATTAAAACAGTGATACACTTACGGTTGTACATATAGTTGACATAAATAGTCTAAACTATCGCAACAGTTTCGTCAAGCTGGTGTCTTGCTCGACTTAATTAACATCGATTAAAGTTATAACCGTTTCGATCGAAATATTAAAAAAACAGTTATTGATGAACAAAACTACTTTTTTAGAAAGGGAAACAACTGTAAGAAACATGTTACTTGACTACAATGTTTCATTTAGGAATTTTCACATCAGTAATCTTTCATAATAAAGTAAGCAGAGTGAAATTAGCCTGAGCCTTAAATGCAAAAAATAATGACTTATTTTTTATGTTTTTAAGTGAATTTTATCAAATTAATTAAAAAAAAAGATTTTAATTTTGGTTAACCTTATAGGTGTACAATACCATATCTCAATCCAGAAATTCAAAAATTAGTGCCAAATTGATTATTAAGAATTAGTCAGATTAGTCAGAATTAGTCAGAAATAGTCATTTTTGTGATTATGTTTGACATACGTGACAAACAATGAACAAAAGTTAATTTCATAGAATAAAACAATCCTATTGGAAATAAACTGGGAGTCAAATATAAATTTGAATTAAAGTTAATCTTTATACGATGAATGTGATTTTCTGCACACACTATGAATACAACACACTCTAGTCGATTATAGCCTAGTAATGCTATGATGGTAACAATGGGATAACATAATTATGTGTGTAACATAGCGCGCGTGTGCCTAAAAACAGGTATAAAATCATGTCGAATGTCCCGGTCCACTTCATGCACATATTCTATCGTAAACCAGTTTAATAAAATAAATAAAACCTACATTTATAACCAAGTGGACGGAAAGCGCTCTAGTCTTGGGTAGTGGAAGCCGTTTCATCTGCAGCTTCATCTGCCATTTCCTCTTCATTTTCCTCATTGTGTGTTGTTGTATTTTCGGCTTCGACTTCATCTAAATACGAAACAAAGGTGAATTCGGAGGGGAATAGTTCACTATATTTAACACAAGAAACCTTCAGGAAGTAAATTTTGCCACGTACGAGAACAAATAAAAATCTATTTATATAGGACATCTTTCATATAAAAATAATTTTATCAATTAATAGTACTTGCATATGTATTATTTTATCATAATAGTATTAATAAAAACAAACTTCTCATCAAATAATGTAAAACTGAATAATTATTATAATAAAATTTCAAATTAATTTCACAAATGCGGGACTATTTCATCTGTAATCTATGGATTACTACATTTAAAAAAGGAATACTCCTGTAAAATAAACAGATCAATCAGCAACCGAACAATTTGTAATTATTTAATATCGGGGATAAATCCAAGTCAGATTAATGTCAACATCTATTGATTATATTTATGAAAAATTTAAAATTAGCATTATACAAAATAGTCATTATAGCTTATAAGATTATATCGTTAAATTAAAAAACTAATTTTCAACATTTCCCTATAACATTTAATAAAATATTTGTAATATTCAATTTGTAACATTTCTTTATAATATTTCTTGAATACGATTTTCAAAATGGTAAACAAAGTTTGACCTGACCTGCGTAATGTTTATAGCACAAAATAAAAAAATTAGTTACAGTAAAAGTTATTAGAGCTTGCAATTCATAATGGTATAAACATTCAATCGACATAATTAAAAAAACAAGATAAAATTATTAAAATATAAATTTAAACATTATTCAATTTGAAAGCTTTCAAATGGTATTGTTCTAGTATTTAGTAATAACATGCAATATTGCAAATTCAGTATAGGCGAAATAATTTTAAATTACAACATTTTCTTAACTTATGTGGACAATCAGAAACAAATCTGAATGCATCAAGTATTATCGCGCGCAGGAGTTGCAACTGTATACTTACAACAACCGATATCATAAGAGGACAATAAGTCAGCTACACCCAAGGAAGTATTCCTGCTGTGAAAAGTGATACTTATAGGAAACGTCAACTGAACGCATTATAACCGTTTAAATGGACACTTAGTAAACCTGATTAACTTTTAGCATGACAGGACTACATAATTCTCCCATCAATTGCATTCTACAAGCAACCAGTCGCTATTTCTGCAGTAAGCAATTTACAGAAAATTTACTAATTATAGTTAATTACAATTAAAAGAAAACGTGCTAATGACGATACACATTTTAAATTATGTGCGACAAGGTAGCAATAATTTACCTAAAATTAACAGAATGCGTAAAAATAATTAAAACAATTATTAGCACCGATCTGGAAGCTAGAATTATTCTTCACTGTATCGATCGAAAGTCATCTAACTATCCTTACTCGTGAATACCAAACAAGCGGGATATGAATTTTAATGCCTATGAAACATCATTATTCGGTATTTTTCTACTAAAATGCATAGTTAATCAGAGATGTTATTGTTACTAAGAGAAAATTATAGAAACCTAAAAGCAGACTCTACATAAACGATAAATCTCAACCCATGAAGAATCCACATACAACCCACCCTCCAAGTCGACACCCCGACCCCCCTCCGTTATCTCCTCCTCCTCCGCATCGTTGCCGGCCACACTCCCCTCCAATGAGGGCGTCGCAATCGGCGGCAGGGGGGTGCCTCCGCTTAAATCACGTGACCCCCTACTCTGCCCCCCTCCTCCAGGGCTGCCTCTGCCGCTTCCGCCGGGACTGGAGGCTCTGTCTGTCGGGCTGGTTACCCGGGCGTCCAGGGGGGTTGTGGGCGGCACTTTGTTGAGTTCTGGACGGATAGGGGATTTAGTAGTATAGGAGGGTGCACTTCGTGAGCGGGCAAGACTGTTTAATTTTGAAATTCGACTATGTATGGTCATTAAATTGAGGTTGTGAATGCAGTGATGGTCTTGCCTGTTATAAAAAACGGAAATTTTGAAATTATCACAGGAAAAATATCATTGAAATATATAGTGTGTATTTCTCTCTGTATTTAAGCAACCTTAACAAATTTGACAAAAAGTGAATTAATGAAATAATTTGAAATGGATAAAATTTGTTCAATTCGTAATATGTTACTCTAACAATAAATAAAACAAATTTAGTGTACACTTCAGATAGTATTAAGTGGTTTTATAATTGATTTATTAAAAAAAGGATAAATTAACAAAATAATAAATGATAACTGTTATCTACATAGGGCAATTTTAGCCAAAAATTAGCACATTCTTAAAAGCACTTTAAAAAAATTGAATAAATATCTGAAAAGCAGAAAAACCTCACAATCGCAGAACATTTATAAAAACAGCAGTGTGGTAAATACCGTAATTAGAACCAGCACTTGAAATGGGACTTTATACAGCGAAACAGGAACATGAAAAGATACTGTATAAAAGATACATTAAATACGCGTGATATTAAGACCCTTTATGATTAAATAAAATTCTGAAAATACCATTTGATGTTTTGTTTCAACGTTCATTAACAATAACATGACTTAGCTTTGTTTATTAATGCTGTCTGTCCGCGCTTGGTAGACTTACCCTTAGAGTTCTGAGTACAGAAACGTAACATGCAATTAATTCATATTTGTATTTGGCAATTAACATTTATTCATAATTGTAGTTATTTTTTCATTACAAAATACACGTTTTATGAAGTAATAATTTAACAACATTCATTCAAAGTTCATTTTGAATATTACTTTAATATATTAACAGTCGACGATATACAATACTTAAATGTACCGTTATCAATAACCTACCATAATACTAACTTCTATGATCAATAATATATTTGTAATAATTAATTCACAGAAGCAATTTTATTATGTCAATTTTATATACAAATATAATTGTTTAAAAATTATAACTGAAACATTACCATCTTCGTGTGTCAATAAACAAATTCAGTTGTATACATGATAACAATAAACATCTAAATAGTAAAAAATGTTTTTCACTATCTAAATATACGTAGCTAATGTTATACTCCATAAGTTAATCATTAATTGAACAATATATTTATGATGATTGATACTAAGTAAGCATGTGATGTTATAGATAGAAAATAAGTAATCAAGATGGCATCCTCACATCAGATAAAATATATACCCAGGCGGCATGTAAACATATTCTCATAATAATTACGTTAATCTCGCTTCAGCCACAAAGGCGTAATGAACTTTTAGGCAATAGACAAGGTTTGATGTGAGTAACTTTTTTCATCAAGAAAACAGCCGGAATTTCAACAAGGCAATTTTCAAAATGATAGAAACTGATAAATCAGAGCTAATGTAATTGCTGGCCTTGAAATCGTAACAATCTTGGAGGGGTATGAGAGGGGGAGGGAGGGTACTCATGGCAAATATGGGGATTGGTTAACACAACACACTCAATCAGGGATTAACTAGGATCAATAGCAATATTAAAAGTATTGAAATAGAAATATAACATGAATTATTTGATACGTTGGATGGTTTCAATTCACATAGGTTTGGGATAATAATAAATATGCAATAAAGTAATAGAAAATATGATCATATTTATCTAAAATATATTTAATTTGATTCATGTATTCAATAATAGAGAGAAATACGTCATATAATTATTAATGCATGCTTGTATTCGAATTGATTGCATATTTATTATTACAATATGATTTCTCAAGGGATCAGAAATAGAGTGGGTGTTAAGCACAGCAAATAATGCTATTAGTGGCAATCATACATTATACAATATGTCTACAAATCGGGCGGGCGAGTTAATCAACAGTTTTTCATTGGCTGGATTTAGGTTGGATTAGTTGAAAGATTCCGGGTAGCACAAGCAGAATGTCATTCGAATTACCAGTTTGCGGCTGATTCCCTGAGCTGAGCTGCGGTAGTGGGCCCGGCATCTCAACTTCTGAAGTAATTAGTGAATTGAGACTATGATGAGTGTCATTCAAAGAGGGTGTATGACACTCGTGGCACACTGTGATATAAGACAACTATAGTAGTTGTATTCTATCAGTTATTAAATCATCACAAATGGAACCGACTATGCAAAAATGTACATGTCCATCATGGCTGTTAACACTGGAAAAAGTTATGGAAAAAATAAGCAATTATACACCTGATCAGATACGTCCCAAGTATAGAGTTAATGCTGCAAAACATAATGATATTAATTCAAACATTTCTACAACTCTGATAAATTCTCACATAATAATGTGATGAACTCCATCAGATACAACAACGTTTATCAGAAATTAATTATTTTAAAAACACAAATGATTATCCGATGAACAAGACCTAAACCATAATTGAATATAATATAATAATTATAGATGGCACATTCAACATATTTTAATTATTCCTAATTTGGTTGATTTGGGGAATTCTATAAATTACAGAAATTTTTAATATTTTTTATAAATAAATAAATAAATAAATAATATAATATTAATTGTTACAAACAAATAACTTGCAAATAAAAAATAAACAGATAAAAGTTAAAGCGTTATATTGTCCACTTTACTCTTGATCTAAATAAATAAATAAATAAATAAAAATATATCTAATGTTGCACGCTACTGACAGAATACAAAGTAGTAAAAATAATGTTTAAGATATTAAAAAGAAATATTTGATATACTCAAATAAAAAAATCACTCCAATTCATGTTGCAAATTGGGTTGATATGTTTTCTACAATACACATTACAGTTTGTCCGGCCCATGTACCAAAACGAATGACCAGTTTTCATGGAATTTGTCTGGTTAGTTTGTCATTTGACCTTCGAAAAAAATAGATGGATTTAAACTAGGCGTAATAATATAATTAATACAATAATATGAAAATCTTTTAAGAATTAAAATACAAATTGATATGGATGTTATTTTTAAAAATATATTTAATAAAATATAAATGAATAATTAGTAAATCAGTTGTAAACAAATAAAATGGATTATAAACGTGGGCAATAAACTAACATCGAAACACACTATTTACAATCGATAAATTGCGTGGAGCACTACAAGGTAAAGTTGAAAGAATAAAGTAACTTTCTTAAAGTTTAGAAATCCTTGATAATGGAGTAAATCCTGTAATATTAATTATATGACTTTCCTTTAATTATTGAAGAAATATACCACCTTTGGAAGTTCGTTATGTGAAACTTAAAGCATAAATCTCTTATCAGCTGGTTGCAACATAAAATGAATTTTTGATTAAAACAAAATCTATGCTTCCACATTATAACATTATAGAGATATAGACAGGCAGACAAATGATAGATCTAAGCCTACGACAGCCAGATATAAAAGACTATGTCTGATTGGTTTTATTTTAGCAAAAAAGTATATAATTACAAAACAATAACATTCAATATACAGTTTGTGACATAATATATTAGTTTTGATTTCTTTGCATACTTGAAATTCCATATAGATACAGCAATAAAAACAGAATAGCAATCTAGAGGCTTGACATTTATTTAAAAAAAAGAGCAACAAAACAGATAAATCTTATCAGTTCTGAACATTAAAAATGTGAGCTTTTGAGAAAATTTACAACAAATTTCTACTTTTAAGTTTTCTAGGTTCAGTTATGTTGTGGCCTGACGTAAACCTGTCATTTTCAGTGACCGCGCGACTGAACTGATGAGCAGTGAGGAGGCCAGATTGCCTGAGGACTCACCGGGACTGGGCGTCATCTTGGGCTGAGTGGAGGGTCGGGCGACCGTGATGTAGGAGCGGACGCTCATGTGTGGTGGAGGCGGTGCGGTCATTGGGTGCCGGGGCAGATAGAGGCCACTGCCTAGCTGCGTGTCGAGGGGCCGCCAGGCTACGGGGTACTGGGATCTGGGGGAGGGGAGGATATAATGAATAATGAGAGAGAGAGAAAGAGGGAAAGAATTTGTTAATTTAAAAAGTGTTCAAAATTAAGTGTGTTAAAAACACCCCCAAACTACGTCAGTGAGACTCACGTGACATTGTTTTGGCCCATCATGAGTCGATTGATGTCCAATTCAAGGATGCGTGGAGTGTTGACCCAGGAGTAGTGGTCGCCATGGGGATGCTTGCTCGTCTGAGCGGCCATTGGCTGCCGGGGTGGGGGTGGGCGGGGAGGAAATCGATAAGCCAAACATAAATTGTAATATATCAAAAACTATTCAGAAATTGTATTAAAAAATCAGAAAAAATTATACAACATGAGGTGTATCTTGTAGCCAATGTAGCCGTCAATCGAAATAATATAATTAAATTATCATCCGATCGACAGATTTAATTGATGGATGAAGTGATCGGTTTCTTTAAAATGAAAGTCAACGTTGCTAAATTAAATTTTCTCCTGATCTATGGCTTACACTTGTATATAATATATAAGCATCATTGATACAAGATGTACTAAATATCCGTAAAAATAAAAAATACATTTATTTTACTAAAGACTGGTATGATATTAGAATCTGACTTCGACTGTTGACTTAATCGTGGTACTTGGAATGTCGGTGTATAACAAAACAACACATAGGCTAAAAAGAGGGAATATTGCACAGCCATTCTAAAGTCAATATATAATTATTAATCTCCCAGAGCAGAGGTGAAATCACAGAAAGTTGTTTTAAAACTTAAAATACACATAAATAAACTATTCGTAAGATTTGTATTGTTATTGTTGATTTTGCAAAAATGTCAATTTTCAAATCATTCGGCAACATCGATTAAAAATTTTTACATCATTTTCAGAAGAATTTTGAAAGTGGAAAATTTGTTGTATTTGGTCTCTGACATTATTCTTCTATGTTTTCGCATGTTTTACTAAGAAGAAATTGCAGGACTTGTCAAGTGGCAGTGAGTGTCCTAAATATAATTCTAATTGAAAAAATATTTTCCGATTAAAAATACAGACATAGCATGCAGTATTTACATATTATATACTATAACAAGGTGCCACTCTGATCAATAAAAAAATTAAGAAATTACAAGGGCGTTATAAGGACAACTCCTTATTTTAAGGGCATTCATTATTTAAATAAAACTGTCGTAAACTATGTAAAATATACATAAGCTATATATTGTTTCAAAATTGTTTAATAAAACTATAATGTTCAGTTTCAACATAATATTTTTTTTTACAAATTTAAAAAGTTATCAAAAATCAAAGTTACACTGAATTTGAGATTGTCATAGGCTGGTGATACTCAACTTTAAAAAAGATTTATGTAAACAAATAAATCAAGGACTCTAAACAAAATGTAAGTACAATTCAGGGCTATCTTGACACGCAACGATAATAGGTAGCCACCCTGATAAATTAATTTTTTAAAAGTATGATTTTGACGTACAAAATAGATAATATTGGAAGAATCATAGTAATTTGATTGTTGTTGATAATTTATAGATGAACGATGATAAGAATAATAAAAGAAGCGATGTCAATAGAATATTATATTTGTCAAAACATTAGCTATATAGTATTACTTCATTAACTTTAACCTATTTGGATTAGGATATAACTTTTTGAAATATCTACAAACGAACAAAATGACATTACTTTAAAAAAAAAGAAAAACCTCCTCTAATATCCATAATTTCCCAAGATTTTCCAGTATATACCACAGTCTGTTCTCCACTACCAACATGAACTAGGAGGGGAGGGGAGGGGAGGGGAGGGATGTATAGCGGGCAGGTAGCACCCACATTCCAATATGTCTCGGGCGGCATGTCCAGCCTGGGATCTCGGTAGCCACTGCCCCGGACGTGGGGGGCACTCCTTGAGGCTGGCGGTAGAGCTCCCTGCTTCTGGGAGGAGGGGGGTCCCCCTGACCTCCCTCCAGAGGGCTGCTGCTGGACACGAGCTGCCTCAGCCCTCTTCAACATGTCGGTGTAGAGCAGCTTCAGGGACTTCCTGTGCGGGGAGTGGAGGAGAGGGGAGACTGTTTCACTGACCGGAGAGAAACTGTTGATTTGACTGAGCAAATTGATAAGGCAATCATAAAAGTATTGCACTTAGTGATTCATATTTAACGACAAATTATATAAGAGGAACAATTATTGTAAAAACTACACATAATTAATTAACAATCTCAAAGAGCACGTAAATATCACATAACACAAAAGATAAATCTAACTGAAAAACCGTCTAAAATGTTCTAAACAATTAGTTTTTTACTAGCATTGTTTTTAGGAGTATAGTAGAACTGAATATTTTCATAATATAAAGAGTATAACATAATATATTAAAGCAAATCAAACACGTACAGTTAATACATCAGATTTTACTAAAATTGTATGTATTTTTGTTAAAGTATAAGTTAGTTTATGAGAGTTTATTCAATATATGTAATGCTGACTATAATATTATGGACATACTCTTTTATAATTTAAAAAATTATATTGAAAAGGAAAATACTTAAAATGTCCTCAACATTTTTTAAGATTAGTACAATGGTTTATAAATAAATAAAATTGTCCATAATTATAAACAAGTACAATAGTTTATTTGTCAATTATATTTGAAGCCTAAGGGTTAATTTTGTAAACCTGGGGTACATAAACTAAGTTTGTTTCAACTTTATTTCATTGGCAGTTGTACATAGACAAAGAAAGATAGCTATAAACTATACAAAGCAAGTGTACAAAAGAGAGCAAGAGAGAGAGAGAGATGAGAGGATCACTAAACGCTCCACGAACCCACCTGTCGGACCCAGAGGTGACCGGTTTGATGAGGAAGATGGAGGAGCAGTTCTCCTCGATGCTGTCGAAGGTCTCCACCAGCTTCTGTGCCCGACGAATGCGCTCCTGACGGAAGAGTTCCATCAGGCCTTCGTAGCGCCGGTCACGCTGGGGGAGCACACAGGACACTAGATCAACATCCCGGAAATGCTTGAATATGGAGATTTAGTGTAAAATCTACTGCTTTCTCCCGCGAATATACAGTCCATTTAATTTAGATCAAGTCCATTCAAAACTGTAATGTAATGCTTATTAATTAGTATTACTGCTTCGACTAAAACATACCTGTTCCATAACGTATTCCATTTTGTCGAGAAGTTGAAATACGGAGTCGTTCAGAGTTCGATTCTTTCGAACGTAGTCTGAAAAAGAAACATATTCTCAAGATACAAATTGATATTAAATAAGTACTACTTATTACTCATACAAGATTTGACTTGTCATCTCATCACTCCAGGCCTATTTTACACAGAACAGACCTGGTTACCATAATAAATTTTTTCCCTACAATGAACCATCAATTATCTTACAAAAGCTTACAATTGCATTTTTATATGCAACGATAGAGTACAAATAAATATAAAGTTTAACATTAGTGCTGTCTGTATAAAAACAAATAAAATAGACCATTTTTATAACAAATCCACAATCTGCAAAGTAAGAAGTAGTAGTGGTGTTGTAGCGCTGAAAAATTATCGACTGCATAGTCTGACAGGTAAAAAATAACACATGAATTTTTTTTATCTAATAATGTAAAAAACCTTACAAACCATCAAAAAAGCATGTAAGCTTACAACACCCTCAAAAATGTATGCAAATACGGCAAATCTTACAATATAACCAGGTCTGATAGAGTACAAGCCATGTTTGGATTGTAAACATTAAACAATTTTATGTGTGATTTGATGATAACGCATTACTTTTGTTTGACCTTTCTGAAGTTTAGTCATAAATGTTGTTTCCCCTTTAAACCATTCATTAATATTATTATAAAATTTTGTTTAATATTTGACAGTCGCTTTGATAATTTCTGGTCCTTTTTATTTTTTGATTTGTTTTTGTAGTGGTGTTGAGGAATTGAATAGAATTTTATTATCAAATTTAGTTGCTATAAAAAGGAAGATCTAGATGGCCTGAAAGAAGGTTGACGAATGAGGATACCGAATTTATATTTACAAGAAGTATCTTTTAGGAGTCTTCCATGATTTTTCACGACCTTTCCATGGCCGCACATAAACCTTCGGGATCAAAACATCAAGAAGACATACAAAATTATGGAACACCTGCAAATTTTATGTTTTAATCATAGGCAACTTAAAGGCTATATCAAATATTATAAGACTACAATTTCTATTGTATTTCTAATTGATCACGCAGAAAACGATAATAATGAAATAATGTAAATACAATATTATATTCAGTTTTAGAGAGGTTTGGAATAGTCGGATTGAAATAGAAATCACTTATCGGTTTTTTACAGTATTAAGAGAATTGATAGGAATGGGATTCAGAGGCGGCACGGTGAATACGGTGAAGAATCGACGAACGTGAACGTGTGGTAATAAATATTATTAATTGGTTACTAATAAAATATTTTAAAAATAAATATAATATTACAGATATAATTATTGTAATGCAACTCCATTTTTGAAAAGAATTTTCCAAGCTGAAGTAAATTTGATTTATACATCTATCCTACTTCTTACACTTTTTATTGATTGAATCGCACTATTTAAAAAATATTTTTCAGCTAAGTGGCAACATTAACAATGTTATAGTAATTGTAAGCAAATTGTTTGTATATAAAACTGAACAATATTAATTTGAATCAAATATTACTAATTGTAATTATTAAATATTTTTCAAGCACTAACAATAATTTGATGATTTTTAAGACTTTCCTGGTCGGACGGAGCAGGAACTGTGTTTATAAGATAAAGAAGAGTAAGAAGGGTGGGAAGGCGGCTCACCAACTATGCGCTTCATGGTCTGCACATGGAGGTACTTCTTGACAAGGTAGGCGAGTCTGTGGGCCGGTATCTGTGTGTACTCCTCCATCCTGACCAGGGCGTCCTCGTAAAGAATGTGGTCCAGTCGGTGCTCCACTACAGCCCGCTTCAACACACGTGCATTCCGCTCCACGTCCAGCCGAGTGAACATCACTGTCGCTTCCTCCACCACCTCCTCTCCTCCCTCGGCCGCCTTGGGTGTATATGTATATTCAATAGCGATGTTTCGCAATAGTATATTCTAGTTAAAAAAATTATTATGCGAAGTATTTAAAGGTGATGAGAACTATAAAATTATGCGCAAGGTAAAATAGGTCAGTGACCAATGAACAATATTTCTAATAAGAATACACGAATATAAGTAAATATTATAATTTAAAAACCATGTGTGAAAGTTAAAAAGGCAACGGAATTGCAGGAATCTTTAATTTAATTATAATTTAATAATTAATCACACATTTCTAATCGGCTCACTTGAAATTCCTGTATTTGTTTTCTACAAGTTTCTAGACCCGCTTTGCACTTCTATTCGTTTTCCTTATTGGTTACTTTGTTTCATTAATTCACTTCTGACATATCTTACATGACTACAACTAAATCATACTAAATTATTAATTACAATAAAAACAAATTATTGTGTACTTTCGTATCAGACACAATAATTTGTTTCTAATCTAAATGTAAGTAACAATGCTTATTTATAGAACTTCCGAAAGATATTTTCTAAATAAAAATGTTGATAACTTTAAAATCATAGCTGAAATCTTGTATGATCCAGAGAAGGTTACTAGCGGGAACGAAATAGCGGCGGTTCATTCGGTATTCTTAAAAAAACGATTCCTTGTTTGCGTATGCTAACCACTGGTAATGATATTATGAACTAATCTAGCCTACCTTGGCCTTGGAGTGCTGTTGGGCCTGAGTGTGACCCCCCTCGCCTGGGGGGAACTCGGCAGCGACGGTGTCCCTCCCTTCCCCCTGGAGGGTCGCAAGTTCCTGGCGGAGCTGAGAGATAGTCGTCTGCATCTCCAGCATCACTGCTGTGCTTTGGCTGCGATTTGGGGGGGGGGGGGGGGGGGGGGGGCGCGGTCAGGAGGAAGTTCATGAGTGACGTTTAGGCGTGAAATGTTGTTCAGGGGGATGTTTATGATAAATGCATGTTTAGAACAATTCATAAATTATGTATTAATGGTCTTTTAAGGATATATTTTGAAGACTATAATTTCGTACCAAATTCAACATAAATACTGTTAAGTGTCTCCAATTTCTATACTATTATTTGCACTTAACTCTTTATTTTTTATGTAAAATGTGTAAAAAAAATAGTTATATTATTCACATGTCCTTATTTTATGTAATAACAATTAATTTAACTTAAATCATTTACTAAAAAATAATTTATTTTCTGAAATTCATTTTATATAAAATATTTTTAAAACATGTTAATATTTTCAAATGAATGCACTACTTGCATTGTGAACGTATCTTTAGAAAACCGGTAAGTCACCAACAAAACTAGTTTTTCAATTTAGTGCACTTACTTGATTTGAGTTTCATACTTCTTATTGGATGCTTCGAACTGAGACTTTCTACAATGGAAGATGAGCGAACAGAGAATACAAAAACACAATAGTTATAAATATGGTTAAACAAATGCATAGCAATCATTGTATCCAAATTAATCACAACTTTTGTGCATAATCACAGTTTAATATTGTAAAATTATTTTTCCATGTTTAAAGAATTTATTTAAAATCTTTTTATCAAAATCGTCACCAGAAAGGTCGATTGGATGGCAAGTTAGTGTGATCATGTAGTATAGAAAGAGATGATCTGGTCCACTTACAGATCTTCATACTTGATCCTGACGTCCTTGAGTTCGGCCCGCAGTTGGTCTGCGTCCTCCTTGCTGGCCAGTCCTCGCCCGGTCACCCCGGGGATACGTGAGCCACGACCTCCGCCGCGAATGTTGCCGCCCAGACTGAAGTCCTGCTCGAACACACACCCACACGATATAAAACTGTTAAGTTTGTTTTTTTATTAAAAACTTTTCTTATCGTATACGATTAAGTGATAATGGTCGATAAAATTGATTAACAAATGAAAATTTAATCGTGTAAGGTATCAAAAGAAACATCACAATGAGTAAAAAATAATAGATTACCTAAAATAAAGATAGGCCTAATAAAGTGATATTCATACTCGTTATATAAGTAACAACGTACGAACCTTTCCAAGTGCAGCGAAGATGTTTTGGATGAGAGCAAACGTTTGATCCAAAACTGAAATAACAAAAATAAAAAACATCAGTAGCGTAGATGACTGAGGCTTATCTGTGAGTTATACAATATATCCGTAAAATGGCATGTATATATATTTTTCGATGTAGCTTAATATTTGTTAATCTCTCACAATTCAACGAAAACTGCTAACTTTATTAAGCCCAATAAAAAGAGCAACACATAATTTAAACTATCCGCGTTTTCAATAATAATGGTCTTCTCACCAAGTGTGACAGATCGTGACATTTCTCCAATCTGGGGAACCACTTTTGTGTCACGTTGGAAGCTGACCGGTTGGAAGCTGAGAAGCACTTCGACCGCGGGTGACCAAATATCTGAAATACGAGTAGAGCACCCGTCATTACCAATTAATACGGAAGTTATTTAACAAAAACTATGTATTCTGACGCTGACATAAAAATAGTGGCATAATTTCAATTTAAAATCATACAAATCGGGTAAATCCATAAAAATGATAGTTATATGTAATTTTGTTATATAATATTTATGTATAACATCTTAATTATGTTATATAATACCAGATTTAGATATTTTTTATGAATACCGTTTTTTTATCATATTTGTATATTAATATAATATGAATTATGTTATAAAAATTATAAAATATATTAGGATTGGTGTATTGTTTGTAAATAATATTTTCCAGTTTACATTAGCTACACGGTAGATAACTGAGAATAAACATCCAATTAAATATGTCAAACAAGCAAATTTATATAAAATGATAAATATTCTTTTAGACGAAATTTTTAAAACATCAGGTATAAAGAAACACCAACATCTAATGATATGGTTAAACTTTTGGTTGTTGAATAAACAATTTGGGTTTCGATAAATGCAAGAGGTTGGTGAATCAATTAAAAAAATAGGATTAAACACATACATTATGGAAGTATAAAATTGATTGATAGAAATAGTTATAAAACTATAAAATAAAACAATCAATTTATTTGTTCAATCTATTATACATAGCTATTGTTTACTAAATAATTATTAGTTATGTAATTACTTTAATTATTTAAATATTTATTATTTTCAATGCACACATTAAGCTGAGTAGAGGCCAGGATGAGAACAAATGTGCTCTATATTTACATACAAACCTCTATCTCTGAGAATCTGCGCCAGCTTGTCTCTGAAGGTCATCAAATGGTCGTAAGTTGCCAGATACTCCTGAACCACCGGATGATCCGCAATATGGACAGGATGTCTGAACAATGAACGGCATACGATGCACACTATCAAGATTACAGCTTATTATTACGTGGTGAGGAGTTTTATAAACGGAATAAGCTAATACAATAGCTAAATAGAAAAATATTTTAGAAATTAAACTTAGAAATGTATCAAAAATGGTTAGAATATATGCAACTAGACTAATTAAATTTATATGAAAATTACCGCAGCATTACAATAATATAAATAGTTAATTAATACTCCATAAAAGTTTACAATTTCAAAGATGGCAACAATGACTAATAACAAATTTTCAGAAAACTTAAAGAAATAAAAACTCTTAGACAAAAAAAATATTTGTAATATATCATACCTCAAATAAAAATATACAAAAGCAATAAAAAAACAGAACGTCAAAAATGAGTAAAGCGGTTGACCAATGAAGACACAATAATCATGCAAAAATAAAATGAGATAAATGTAAAAAATAAGTGTAACTGTTTTAATAAAAGTCAAAATATAAGTGCACCCATAACACAGTCTGATAGCAAGAGTCTATAAAAAGTAAAGGTTATAGTTAAATTTATAAATTTTACATTTTTATTATTATACTGATTTACTAGTATTATGTACATTGCTGTACCGTTTAATAAAGTAAACATATTGTTACACTCGGAAGGGAAAACATACAATGGTTCATTGTACATCTGGTTATGACTGTGTTGTACTAAATAACGTATTATTAGTTAATAAAAAATACATTGAAGTGAATTTGTATTAAAGTGTCAGTATGAGGAATTGGTTTCAACAGCATGCTTTGTTGAAATGGAAGGAAAATATTACGATAAATAGGAAAGAAGAGTTATTTACACAATTATAAAAAATATGAAACATAATTATGATAATACAATCTGAAATAAAGCGTAATTAAAAAATAAATATAAAACAGTTGAGTACACAGGCATGTTAATAATTAGTAAACAATATAAGTGAACATGACAACAATATCTGACTGGGCACAACAATGTCACATAAGGAAATGACGAGAATGAAAACATAGATATGAGAAAAGTGATTACCGAGTCTCGGACTTATCCGCAATCTGCGCTACAAAGCTGAAAAGCGGCACAAAGTGAACTTGTTAATTGGTATGCCCCTCTTGCCGTGTCAATATCAAAGTTGACGAGATGAACTGTCAATGTAGTCAAGAGCACAAACCTGGTATCGGCAGTGACCGACGGATTTGATGGTGACCGAGAGGTGATCACCAGAGCGTCGCTAAGTGACGCAGCAGTAGTGACCTTGACGGTGCCGCTAGCTGTTGCTGACTGGTTGTCAACAAAGGTGACTGTTTTTGGGACCTCTAGGCGGACTAGAGAGGCCTCACTACTGCACTTGGCATCGGAAGAATTTGAAGCTGCTTCATGTTCATCTTGATCTTCTGTTGCATTTTCTACTTCTTCTTCCTCATCGTATTCACCTTCGTTTTCAGAGGAGTTAGAACTGGAGGATGACTCCACCCGGTTTCTGGTGTGGAACAACACACGAGAACTGTAGGTATACATCTATGTGTGCAATTAAAAAAGCCTTTACCACCGATAATCCATGTGAGATATATTGGCAATATCCAATCTGTTGAAAAACTAAAACGATTTTGTAAACAGAAAGTTATTATATGGTACAAATTATGAAAAATAAGGAAATAATTAGTCTTTGTGTCTAATAAGAGAATCTAGAAATTTTAATAATATAGTACTGTTTATGGTCATAATGAGCATGATTAAAACATGTTACCATAATTATAACCAATATACGTAAGTATTATACAATAATTGGATGAAATAGCAATGAAAAATAATATACTTTTGAAATGATAAAACAAAAATTTCAGTCTGTTTCATCTTTCAACATTTATAAAATATGACAATCATTTATCACCTCTTGATAAAATATGAAAAACAATTCGATCGTATTTGATTTGTCAAATCTTACTTAGCTAGCGATGATCCGATGGACAAAGCCTTGTCCGTTTTATCCATTTCTGAAAAAAATAATACATGAAGATATGAGTTTACAAAGAATAAAAAATTAATGACAATATATTTAATCATCATTGCCTATTACACTTACCATTATCTTGAGGGAAAGGAATATCTATCATCTCATCAAAAACAGAATCCTTGTCAAGACGCTGTAACGAATAAGTATAATATACACTTAATTAAGACGACAAAAGCAAAACGCATCATAGTTTTTTTTTAAATTATAAAAAAATACTTCTTTATTACTTACGCGAATAAATTAGGATTTAATTATTTATTCAATTAAATGTTGTAGTATTATACAATCAATGCCATTGTCAAATAAGGCAAACTTTCATAATAATCTAATTTTAGGTAGCGCTGCATATGAATATGTTTTTCTAAGTAAACAAAAAAATGTTGCTATGGTTGTGACAATAAAAATAAAACTCTTGACTTAGTGCATAAGTACAAAATCACGCGTGGAATACCTATAATAAGTGATAAAATAAGTAACAGACAATCTGAAAGAAATATAACAAATTCCCCTCCCCCATTTTGCTAAATCACATCAAGCCAAGAAGCCAACGGAACAAAAGGAAACTAATGGAAGGTGTGATCGACGTATACTGTACTTCAACTCAACACGGCCAAGTGGAAAGAGAGAAGAAGAGTAGAGGTGTTGGTGGTGATGGTGGTTACCCCATCTTCAATATCGAGATGGTAGGCGGTGGTGGCACGGGTGGGCTGAGGTCGCCCTCCCCCTCCTCCTCCGCCGCTAACCGATGAGCCCGCGGCTCCCCTCATAATGTCAACCGACACAGAGTCGGGCACACTGACCACCGTCCCCTCCCTCACATACCCGCCGCGCGCCTGATTCCGGCGCCACACCAGTAGATCGGCGGGAAAGTCACCGCTTTCGTGGAGGTCGGGCTGGCAGGATGTTGTGGTCGGTGGGTTAAAATGCAAGAGTGTAATCTTAGCTGTTCACATGAAGAACAGTAGTGTTGGCATTCCAATGAATGGTTTTGTTTGAGTTTGAAAAAAGTATAGTACACTATTATAAATACTAATACCCGGTATGGTTATATAAAAAAATTGTATGTCGGTTCAATGCAGTTAGACGTTAGTGCTGATACTGTTTATCGGATCAATTCGTGATTTGATTAAGATGAAGTTATTACTTGATATGCCACAACTAAACTATTAGTCGTATTGATATATACATGATCACATACCCACTTTCAACCGTTTTCTCTAGTCAGTCAAATGTTTGTAGCAAATCAATACATGATTAACCGTACCACATACAATATTTATTGAAATAGACTCTATTGTATTGTATGTTTCAATTGTGTTTTAAACTCACAGGAATGTTATGAGGAAGAAGATTGACAAATAATGTTTTTATTTCATAATAATTGATAGTGAAACTACATTGATAGTGAAACCAGTCTCTTCTCCATAATAGATGTAGAATTGGTTATCAACAATACTAAACGGTAAATTATGAATTTGATTTCCACGGAACGTGTCTAGATTATATCTATGTTTTTTCCGTAAATATAGTTTTCCCAAAGATTATTTAAAATGGATATTAATGCTGAAAAATGCAACAGGCCTAGAGACAAAATACTACAATGTAAATTAAATGAGAAAAAACCGACAACATGTGTCAATAAGAGGTTATGTCGAATACAATGTGGAAATATTGTTGAAAACTATAATCATTTTCTAATTCATGAAATAATTAATATTCTGTATACATATATCTGTCAGCTGCAATCAAGTAAAGGGAAAAACCAGTACATTTTTTTATATAAGAATAGAATGCTAGATACAATATATATAAGAATAGTATTGATAGAAATGATATGTTTTAATATTCCTAATGACCTACAGTTGTAACCAATAAAAAGTATTGCTTCTATTCTAAACTGTTACTCTAATTTTTTATTCATAAATTGTGTGTGCAGATTATCTGCAATTTCAATACTTTTACATAAACATCAGCACTTAACTAACTATTTATATTGCATTTAGTATCTTACTAATCAGAATACTAATTATAGTTGTGATATGTGATAATATATGAAGAATAACAAACAAATTCAACCTTGAAACACAAAACCTATTGACCAAATCTTACCGTTGAGTTTGCTATTGAAAAACGGTAAAAAATTTGATTAATACTAAATTCGTTAAATATCATAAACTATTTTAAACTTTTAATCAGCCGATACACCATAAATGTGTAGTGTCGTTAAATAACATGGATGTCATCGATCGTCAACCCATGATTTAAATACAAGAACATTACACGTATCACGTGGTTATAACTGAATATTATTATTTACTTTTAACTATGAAAGTATGAAAAAATAAAGTACACTTGGTGTGTAAGTTGAACAGTGCAAGAATTTAGATACGTAAATGTTATTGTTAATTCAGTTAGTTATCTTATAAAAACATTTAAATCGACTATTTGAAATATTTTCATTATGTAAAAAGGATAAAAAGAACCAACACAAAACACATTATCACTTCGCACATAAAAATTAATTTAAATAAATGCATGGCTTATGATATCCCATATTATATATGTTAAATAGTTATTAAATGAAGTATAAATAGCATTACATGAAAAGCGACAGAAAATCGAACAATTGCAATCAATAAAACAAAATTGTTAATGTTAAAATCATTCATTTGATATCATATCAAATATAATGGTTATCAATCTACAGATAATAACCTCTAATTAAATTAGTCCAGCGTCAGTTATAATTTATGAAAGGTATTATTATTAAAGCTAAAAGTCAAAGTGTCAGCCGAAACTGACAGATATATTAACCACCTACCTCATACTCGTCTCGTCTTGCCTGCAACAATAAATTCATAATTGAATTGACTCAAAACGTTGCCTCACAACTATGGAACCCACCATTGAAAGGTAAATTGCCACTCCCTTTCAACCTATCTTGTCAATCAACCCGGCATTTATAATATATAGTCATGACAGGAAATATAATTATTCATATATTCACTAAAAGTTCAACACACATACGAACACATTGAATCATATATTTTATTCTTTATAATTAGCATAATACAATCAGGTTGCATATACCTCAAACTCTTTCAATTTTTCCATGGCATTGTCCAACTTTTCCTGAATTGCAGCATTTTGTACTTCTAAAACGTCCACTTTTGACTGTACAACAGAATCGCGCCCTTTGGGGTCAATGCTGCCGCCCTATTCGAATGGAGGAAGCAGATCCAACTATTTAGAGAGAGTATAAATTGGGGATAAATAGAGATGACATTTGAGTGCAACAATTCAGGGATAAACATTTAGGCAGGTGAATAAACTGTGGTTTATATTGAAAACAAATCAATTGAAGTTGGATAAAAGACAAGTCAGCTTTACGTATATAATTTATTATTTAAGTATTTAAAGACATCATATATTACGCAATAAAACATAATAAAACATTAATAAATATTTAACATTAAGTGCATTATTAGTAGAAAATTAAATAAACAATGCGGTAAAATTAATTATATGTTTCCACCTTTGAAATTATTATATATCAGTCATAAGTAAACACAATATTCAAGGAAAAATGTATAACAAGATACGCTGGTGATATTAAATGACAAACTACTATTAAAACATTGTGAAGGTAACTGTTTTATTATAATGAGAAAATGCATAAAATCAACAAACATAAGTATTCATAATTTCGCATGAATGATTGTATTAAAGGTTTTTTGAATAGCCGCCCAAAAACATCCCATAAAGAAATTTTAAGAAGAGCAGATTTACTGACATAATAGTAGGCAGTAAAGAAAACCGGACGACAACTAATTTAAACTAAAATAATGGTATAAATAACCACCAAGTTACTAGATCAATTGTTGAAACGCTGTAAGTAGCTGTGAGAGAATGAGTAGCAGTTGAGTTAACGACAACTTATTTTCCCCATGAGTAGCGGTCACGACATGTCGTGTGAAAGAAAAAAGACAATAGGGTGGGAGGATGAGAAGGAAGCACTGTGTTCTAGAGCCCCTCCTTCTTTACTACTATATGTTGGCATACCCAAATGACTTCGGCAAGTCCATCTTGCAACATGCTGGTGCTCTGATCCACCTGGGTCGTTGATTGAAGTTCACATTATAATAGACAATAACTAATGGCTATAACAAAGAGTATTTTTACCATATTATATAATGGTATATATTGTAGTTGTTGACTAACGGAATGAATGAATACGGAGAATAATTTAAAATAAATAAACAATACAAATGATATATTATTAATAATATTTAAATTATTTGAATATTTTCATTATTGAGTATTGAAAATGTTTCTAAATAAATTTTACAAATTGTAAATTAAGTGTATATAAGACGTTTAGTTTAGCATGCATGGAACAAAGTAGGAATTAGTAATCATTTATCACAAACATGTTTAACACCTTTAATTTGACAGTGAAGAAATCAAAATGGATATAACCTTCAATTGCAATGAAAGACACGATCTTAGATACTGAACAAATATAGAAAAAAGATGCACAAACGGACAGAGAGTAAAATCATACCTGTTCCACAGGAGATATTTCCGGAGTTGATTTCATCTGCGTTAATGATATTATGAGAGAAGAATGTATATTTGTTCGCTATAGAGCAACTTAACTTAGGAGGAAATTCATTTTAATTAAATGTAATTATAAAGACTTTCTTACCATAATCACAATTTAGTTTACTTTAACTACTGCATCTGTTGCATAGAACTAATGTAATTATTGACGTACAGGGAGATTATATTTAATTTCATTTTCGTGGGAAATAATAAGTTCGAATCTGTAGTAAAATAATAATACATCATTTGTTTATGGTGAAATAAATTTGGTGAATTTGGTGAAACAAATTAATCGCACATATTATTAAAAATTGGGCCAGTTGAGACTATGATAATTGCGATGTATCATAGTTATTAGAGTCAGGTTATATTTATCCTAACAAAAGGTTGGCCGCATTTGAATTAAAAATTTGTTTCCAGAAAGTTACAGTTAACAATAGATGTGAACAATCTTTTAATATGCTAAATGTCGGTTACAGTACTTTTAATAGAAAAAACTAAATAGTTCAACGTATATATATATGTTGAATTATGTAAAATTAAATTATAAGAATTATTATTTGTTTATTAATAATAATATTCTTTATTTTTTGTGTCTGCAATATAACCAATTTTCAGAAGAACACTACGACTTCTTAAGCAGATAACGACGTACATAACCCATAGAAAGAACTAAAGTTGCAAAATGATTGTCAATTAATATATCCATTCCAATTATTGCCAAATAAATTAATTTATCAAACATTCATCCAATCTAAAAGAATTGACATAATCGATACCTTAATCATAAAATTATTATTTTTTGAAATTTTTACAAAATATAATGTACACAGAGAATTGGTTATTGATTGAAATGCCTTATATTTGTTTTATAACATTGTAATAGGATTACAGATTTAAAATCATAGCAATTCAATAGCCAAATTATTTTGAAATCGGAGTGAAATTGGCTGATCAATCGGAAATGTGTTCCATGTAGTCCCTTGAATGAAATCCAATTTTGTAATATGGATGGAAGACATTAAAAAATGTCATAATTTTCGTAAAATTTAGATAAAGAAGAGATATTACAAATATTGGAAAACATCTTAATACATTTTAAATGTTAGGGGGGAGTTGTCGAATTGAATATTTTTCTACTACTACCACAGATATGTACCCCAATCAACCACAAGAACAACCTCCTCCAAGACAAAGCACGAACAACCCACCTCCTGCACGACACTGATCAGGTTCTCCACCTTCATGACGGCCTCCTCGGCGCACCGCTGAGCGTCAGATCGATGTCCCTCGGCCTGCTCAATGGATGCATGCAGCAGGGCCTTCTCCTCCTCCCAGCGCTGCCGCTGCTCCGTGTACTGGTCCCGCAGGGTGGTCAGCTTGGACCGAGTGCGCTGCTTGGCCGCCGTGAGCCGCTCGGTTAGCTCCACCCGATAGATGCCACTCTGCGACGTGAAGAGTTCAATACAGTGACAGTAGTGTGAGTTTTAACTGATGATTATTCAAACGGATGCCTTATTTATAATATTAGTTGACAGAGCTTGATTACAACATAAGAAAAAACGATGTACAATTAATACAATGTTACTCACTGCATTTCAAAATAATAGGAATCTCGTGTCTAAAATAAGTGTACTTCTGTAACTGAGTTATTTAAGTTGATTTATTTTACAAAACTAGAATTTTGTCGTAGTTGATAAAAATCTGCTGTACACACCAATATTTAACTTTATAGAATAAAGTACAGAAATGTAATTTAACGCAAATAGTATGCGTCAACCATAAATAATTTTCCAATCGTTAACATTTTCCTATTTATTGAAATTAAGGGAAAATAGTTAATTCTCCATAATAACAATTTTAATTTCCAAGATTATAATTTATTCTGCAACTTTATTAACTAAATATGACAAATTATGGACAGAAATCTAAATTCTTTTTTATCGACAATCATTTTCCAAATAGTAACATGGTTTTTTCCTGCGGTACGAACCGATTTAAGAAATTTGCACTACATTATTTTAAAAGAAGCATTCTGCAATGTCTATAATGTCATCGTGATTATATTTTACTTATAAATCATTACAGTATTTTGAGGAGCAAGTTTACAATAGATAACTTTGAAAATATTCGTTAAACACAAAAATCATGCCATCGATAATTTACCGAAGTAATAACAAAAATGATAATAAATCACAAAATTATTTGAGAGCTTCTGTAATTTTGAAGGAAATATTCATGGTAATTGTCAACTCAATTGTTACTTTTTAATTTACAGATAACATTACAATTTTAGGAAATCTCTATCAAAGTTGACGGTATGAAGCGAAGAACTTTTCTAAGAAATATGATTTATTATGGTAAAGGATAACACTGCAGCAAATCAAGATGGTATCTCACTATTAATTACATTGGAAATAAAATTAATACTATTCTTACTAATGTAAAGTGAAGCCAGTAGTAACCGGAGATACCCAAGATTTTTATAAGACAACTGTCTCCGGGACAGTGAAGCATTGCGTGCGAGAGCTTCTGATTTATTAGCCAAAGACAAGAGAATATTTGAAGTTTACATATAAAATAAAGGGAACCGTCTGGAGTGAGCCGCCATCAGAACCAAATCTAAATCAGAGACTGACTCTGGTAACACCAACCAGATAGCCCCGCTGTAGCAATTACGACGGTTTGCTGATATTGTCTCCTTGACAAGGCAAGTCTGCACTCTGTTTTACAACTTCCCGATGAGAATTAGGAGAAGGGGAACCACAGTGGACAATGTTATCATAGCGCAGATCACTAGAGTAACAAACTACTGGGTCGAGAGCGACCTGAACCCAAGTCCATCATTACCATCGGATGTTGTCTCTAAATACCATGGTAACCAATACGGCAGACAACAGACGACAATAATCTGGATGCAAGTGTTAATTAACATACCATTAGATAAAAGCTATACATTTCCTAACTTTGACAGAGATTTCGTATTGTGAGATTAACAATACAAAGGAAGAGGAAATGTGAACATAACTTACAAGTTGGCGATACTGAGAAAAGCGCCCAACTAGATGATTCCGTGGTACTGAGCTCTGAAAGAAAAAGGGTCAACATTTTCTGTTTATTTGGAATAACGAACTCGTGCATGACGATTTACATAAATTTTGTTATAACTATTTTACTATATAGGCAATTCGTTGTCACTGGATGAGGGGCTGCCTTCCACTATGCAGATAAATATTTACTTTTACTTCGCAACTATGGAGTCCAAGAGGTTAACGCACGGTGTATTAAATAATATATATTATAATTTATTCTAGAAATTATATCACAATATTTATTTTAAATAAATTAAAGTTTGAAATTAGTAAATAGTGAATTATTAATAAAATGTATGTATGTATAATATAATTTATTTGAATGTCAGTTAAATTTATCAATGGCTTTAAATGAATTTAAATAAAACTCCATTAAACGTATTAATATAGAATAAATAAATGTTATATTGTCAGCTATAAATATATCAATTTCATATTTAATGTATTATGCTACTTATTTGAATAAAGAACATCTGCATATCACATTGATCTACTCCCAGTGTTTAAAATCAAATATTTATAATATTATTAAAATGTATAGTTTAATATAAATAATTTTATACAAATAATAATACTAGGTAGTTTAAAATTATATTAACAAAATGAATAAAACTAAAAATTATAAATTGAGATATTAAATATAAAGGTACAGTAAGTATACTTCTAAAGCTAAAGTAAATGTTCGCATTCTTTTATGTGAGCAGTTAAATTCAACCTACCCAGGCATCCTCGTTGTCCAACTCAAAAGCGTCACTAAACAACAGGACATCTTGCGACTCATCATTGGGATTAGTTCTCGCCGTTTCGTCGCCCTCCTCACTTCCTGGAAGTTAACATAAGGACCATCATTGTATGGCAGGGTAAGGTAATCTATTAAGTGTATTTAAATGGTCTATAAGACTCTAGTAAACATTATACAGCATGGAATGGGCATGTAAATGTGAAAAAAGTGAATATATATATAGATACGAAGTGCAAAAATATATATAAATAACAAACATTGAAATTCCATGAAACTGAAATCAATCTATATAGTATATGAAACATTTTCACTCATCTACTCATTACGTTTAAGTTTAATTATGGTTAAAAAATAAGTTTCAATATTTCACATATATCATTATTATAGCTTTACTGAAAACTGTATCGATCGTTCACAATTTTTTATTGATTAATAATTAATGATTTAGTAACGAATAATGAATTTTCAAGTGTATAAACAATACATCATAATTAATTAGGATACAAGTCGAATGCACTTTAAACAATTGTTTAATAAGACAATACTTCGGAAGGATTAGATGCTTTTATTGAAATCCAAATTAATATAATATGTACTCCAGACCTGATACACTGCCAATAAATCTCTTGTGAAATTCAAATCAAACAATATTATTTTTCGATATCGATGCTGTAAGGAAACTATATCCCAAACAGACTCAGACAGTTGGTACCTTTATGCGACCCCCTGGAATTTCCAGAGCCCTGGGATGAGGTTGGAGACACCTTTCCCTCGGCTGAAGAACGCGAGTGGAGCTTCGAAGATTTGACGAGGCTCTAGAAGGTGGATAATGACAGTATACACCATCGCGTTAATGATTATAATGGAAGAGATTGCATATTTTCCGATGCTTAAAAGTATGCAATAGTTAGTAGGGAGTTATGTGGACAATATCTAAAATAGAAAATATTAATCACATTAATGGTGCCCTGTAAAACATGAAATATGTGGTTGAAAAAAAGTTATGCATTAAAAATCTAAAATAGTTAAAATGTAAATAATGAATCTATCAAAGTTTAATTTTCAATTTGATAATTCAAATGAAAAATATTGTCGTAAAAAATAAACATATTCAAGAGTCCTAATTTCCATTTATAATAAAAATGAAGATTATCTCAGAAAACAAAAGCGATCTAATAAGTATACATTGTAATTAATATTCCTATTTATTTGTTGAATATTTCATAATGGTTAGTAGATATTATTAAATGAAATCAAAATACGGATTTGTGCATTTGCATTCACACTTAATTTACGCCTTTTGCATTATATATTTTTCAATAATACATTTTTATATAACAAAACAAAATAGTTTTGCAAATAATTATTTTCTTTCTAAATTATTCCTTAACAATTTTTATAACAAATATAATTAAAGCTAAATAAGGTGAAGTGAACAATAAAAAACAAATTAAACGAAATTTCCAACAGGATTACATTACTTTAACAGTATCAGTAGATAGCAATTATTTTTAATATACAAGATTTTTAGTCAATAAAAGGACATTGGTAGGCATTTTTACCACAAATTACATATGCAATGCCTAATCAGTTTTTAAAACTATTGTGTTTCATGAAAATAATTTACATCTTAAACATAATTTCTTTTGACATTTAACGAACACAGAGACGGTATACAAAAGTAACAATATGTGCTTTACTGTAATATATTGTACATTGCACACTGGTTGATAAGGAAAATAAATAAGGAGTGCAGACACCAGTACGAGGCGGCGCTGGCAAACCTGTTCTGGGTCCGTTTCAGGACCAACTACACCCTCGTCTAGACAGAGAGGGGCCTCCAGTGTTCCACTGCTCACATCAACAGCTGCTGGCGAGATAGTGTTTGAGAGTCGCTACACCGCAGGCGGATAGCGATGGAGGAATGTTGCATGATCAATATCACGGTGTATACATACAGGTATATAGGTAGCTATTATCGATTGGTTAGTATGGCATAGGCCTACTTGTTATATGAGCAAGAAAATAGTTATTTCGATTGTGAGTAATGTCAACAAAGGCGGCAGCAATAAGATGTTGTAACTTCATATCTGAATATACACTACATTATAGTCAAAACACGTCTGTCCTCGAGAAAAATAATGTTGCGGCAAAATGATAATAAACTGTGGAAAGGACTGTGAATCGTGAATGTTTGGTTCAGTAAAATCAATATGACAGAAAACTATGATGAGAAAAAATTCATCATCTTAAATAAAGTTTTTCTAAAATATAATAAAAAGAATGAACAATTTGTTTCGTTATCCATCAAATTAAATGTATAATTAAAATCAGAAAAAAATTATGCTATGTCCAATGTCCTAAGTCTTACTTAAGAAATAAGAAAAACTATTACTAGGCCTATATACTCACAATGTATAGTCATTCATTAATGAATCACTAAATGTTGTGAATTATTTAAAAAGGCACAATTTATACCGGTTAAAATTCCTACATGCTATCTCTATATTGTAAAGAATTTAAGAAATTTTTCATAGAAAATTGAAATATAAGTTTAAGAAACGGACAGTTTATTACATAATTGGAAAGTTAAATTTAAAAAAAATTAATTCCATGAATTTAAATTATCACAGAAATTTAACTACATTCAATCAATGTATAAGTCATAAAAATGAATTTACCGCGCTTCTGGTTCTCCGATCATCATCATCAGCAATTTCGTTGAACTCAGCTCCACTCTGTGACAATGATTCCTGGAATCAAATGATATAATGACTTATAAGAAAGAAGAACTTTTCGCAAACACATACCTTTCTCATCACGAAACAGTGAATTAATTGAAATAATAACTAAATAAGTATATAAATAGTGTATACTATTGGTTATAAGTTTGGTTCACCATATTCATATAAAACAAATTACATAATTGTAGTAATCACAATTGTAACATAAATTTGGAAATTCACAAATTTGTATTAACAATATATATTTTTTTATATATATAATTTATTTTAAAACTATATTAGATTGAGTTATTGCCAATTTTAAAGGTTATTTTTTAATAAAAGAGAACTCTCATATAATTACACAAGGACTCTATTATTAACGAATTGTCATAACTTCCTAATTTTGAATTAATAATACTGTAATTTCTTTTTTCTTCGTATTATTAAAAATGTAGAAAGTTCAGATAAATAAAACAACGAATGTTACATATGTTACGAATGAAACGATAAGTTACACGCATACATAATAAAAAAAGCAAATGAATCATATTGATTTAGATCTACGTAATCGACAAACTACATACTATAGTCTACGCCTATTTATAATTTTATAACATACAAAAAGCACTGAATAACCTAAATGAAAACTTAATTAAAAATCTAAATAGAACATACTTGTAATATTATGTATTTACATAGTATTTTAAGGTACAAACTAACGAAAAGAATTTCAATAATTTCACTGTTATTATTAACAAGAGAATAAAATTACAGCATAACATAAAGTTAGTACAACATTAGTATTTTATATATATATGCCAATTTTAAAATAAGCCTTTTATATAGATTTTAATTTTTTAATATAATATAATGTAAATGCAACAAAATATGATATAATATGATATATGTATATATTAGTGTTATTATCTAATTATGGTTTAGTGAGTACTTCTATTATTCAATGTTATATACAGGTATCATACACTTCTATGACGTGTTAAGGCTTCTCCAATGTCAATAATTGATAACTGAAAACGACAACATAGTACAAATAGTACCCTTAACATTGTCGACAACGTTTATTAGTAAATTCTATTTAAGAAGTGAAAACTAAAATAATAATAAGCGCGCGAATGAAACAGAAATACAAAATATACTAAATAATTATGTGATGCTCAGCAAAATATAAGAACGTGGTTTCATCCATAACTGAATACCTATATAGGCCAACGACATTTTAATAAAAAAGCATAACGATTCCCTACGAACATCAGGTGATATATGAAGAAAGCATGTATTCGACTGCAGTTTGAGATGCAGTCAGATTAAGAAAATACAATTATTGTATAAAATAAACACTTCTATTTTTCCATAGGTCATGAAATAATTCCATTCATTAAACAATTCAATGTTATTAGTAAGGATCGTTTTGTTCTTTTGCATAACGGGTAATATCGATAAAACTTGATACGACAATTAAACATTAATTTATAATTTTACATATTTTAAAATAAAATAGCTGAATATCAGAAAAACAATCATAAGCGTAACATATGGGTATCAACGTAATACAATTAAAATAAAGCTACCTATTCATTTAAAAATTACACTTCAATTTAATAGCATATAGGAGATAAATTCACATCAAATTCATCAGTTGATGTATACGTATAAAGATAACAATATGTAAACTAAGAAATTATACACATTTCTCGTTGAAAGTAAATTATATATATTATATAATTTATAATAATATATTAATAACTTGTTATGTGCGACTATTTTGGAATTTATGTCAAAATGAATGCTTTATTCTACGCAACAATTATAATATACAATAAAATCATAACCGAAAAACTTACAGTTCATGCAACAGACACAATTCACGAAATAAAATATCTGTGTTCAACAACTAAATCGAATCATATAAGTATAGTATTTAAAATAGCCTTTCATCTATTTGACGATGTGCATGACATCCATCCAAAACTACTGTGCATACAATATCTTCAATATGGTTTCTCAAATCAATACCGTTCTTGGAATAACAACCCGGAATGGAACATAGACCGTGCGCACTTCCTTCCTATATTATTATGAATTGTGGAGTTTATAGTCAACTGTATTGAGGAGTATATTATAATATAGTTAACTATCATAAGTAACCCTAAAAAGAAACACTATTAAAAGCAATTGAATGCAGAAATTTTACGTGACGCCCAGTGAACGATTAGCTGGAATAGGAGATGGTGGCCCCAATGGAAAGTACAAATTTGATGTATCCGATATAAATTAGGTGTATTATAGATCTGCACAAAATTAATAAGTTGAAAAACATTATATTCACTGTGTAAATGTTTTTTAGCTTCTTTTTCATATCAGTAAACTCACTGGTTGGATTTATATAATATACATTTTAAAATATTGACATGTAAAATAATTTGGTTTTATTCAATAAAATAAATACAAAAATATGATTTTATTGATTTTTTGACATACAAAAACAATAGTATTTCATCATATAATACAATTGTTATTATATCTATAAAATAATGTATCCAATATATATTATAAAGAAATTTACAATAAGTAAATAGTTTAGTATATCATAGCGTATAATAGTAGAACAAACGTGAATTTATATTTAGCAAAAATCTAGCAAAGTGTTACGAAACTGCAAATGTATACAAAATCGAAAACAGCAAATACCTACAGCAGTAATTTTTTCTTCAAAAATGTGAAGTTGCTTAAGTTTAAATAAATATTATCTCTACATAATCTACAACCCATAAAATGTTACACAAACTTAATAAATATTTGAAATATATTAATTTACTATTTCTATAGCTTTTTAATTGATGGATGTAATTCTGCTAGTGGCAAAAAACACGTTATGTATTAGCTTAAGTTAACTGTTAACTTAAGTATAACCTAACTTCGTATAAAGTAGTTAACAGTTAATAAGAGACGAGTCAAGCTGACAAATGAAATAAATATTATGTAAATAGTATAAACCTAGACGTCATTCATAAAACATCAGACATTTCTACAAAGCGCTAACAACAATTTTGTTTTTAATGTGCAAAGAAATGCATGTTCACATAATTGACAGAAATCTAAACAAATTCAAAAACATAATTATTTCAACATATTTTTATTCTAATTTGAAACATCAAAATAAATAAATGCTCCTCCTAATCCCAAAATAAAAGATAAAATCTACCTTTGCAAGAAGTCGGTTATGATAAACATCTTCCATTCTGGGATCGTAGGGTCCCGGACTCAAATCCACCATGGTTGTGAGGTCGGTATAGGTCACTTCCCCAAACTGGAGCACACTTCCACTCGCCATTATACTGTCAGCAATCAACAGACCACACCACAACTCGGTCGAACAAATGAATTAATTCCTAGATAACTGTTAATAAAACTGATCCAGAATCCCGCTTAATAATGTCAACAAAATGTCAACTTAGTTGTAGGTAGTCGTTTATTGATTCAACCTGCGTTTATTATCACCAAGACATCCAGTTAACCCGTTAACACTCTTCACAACTGCAAGTGGCAGCGACAATACGGCGTAAACGACCAAAACCATTCTAATGTGTCACAAGAAGCTGCATCTAATTGTCTTCTAATCGCCATTGTTTTCTACTCGAGAATTGAATGAATAGTACAGTAATGATTTTTGGTGGTGCAGGTGGTAGCTGACACGCCACCCTCATTGTAATTAACATAACGTTAGAAGAATAATTAATCAAAGACTTACGCGAGCAAATAGGCTACCAGAAAATTCAACAACTGAACCAATCAACATATCAGCCAACCAGCGGATAATACATAATTAAATCAAGCAAGGATCAATAATTTACACTGCTAGTCTACCATGGGAACGCTTCAAATATAACTGAATCTACCACACATTTTGAGTCTGGTAGACACTCACACATTCAAAGAAAGATAGTAGACTTCCGTCGTATTCCGATCAAAAGTGACATCCCAGCCTTCCCACGGGGGGGGGTCGCTGAATGTAAGACAACAACATTTACCCGGAGAGGGCCCTGTATGGGTTACTGCACTCTCCGATCTCAGAGAGGGCCTGCCGGAAGCGCTCAGACGGGAACCGATCACATTACCGGTGGGGAGGTTTGAGCGACAGCGTTTATTTACCACCTAATTCAGAAGTAGACATATTGTTGTATACCATTGAAGACTGGAGTCAGGATATGCCTGAGCTTTCATCTAATGTAGTAGAGCTAAAAGCTAGACATAGCATTTCATCCCTTTGCTACATTTTTTGGAAAATGACACTGAATTACTCGCCACTCTCAGTTATATTTGCTAATATGAGTAAAATCAAAATATTACTAATACATATTTAAACATGATAGATGAAGTACAATATTTTTTAATTGGAAAAACGAAAAGTGCTTCAAGCAATTATATTGATATATATTTATAATGTATATATTGTATATAATTAATATACTTTAGAATATCTTTTGACATATAATACATTATATTTATAGATAAAACATTTGATACAACAGAAAAACAAAGCGAAAAGCGTAGAACGTGTGGGCATCAAACTCAGGACAACAAGATGAGCAAAAAATAATACAATTTCAAACATTTGAAAGAAATCTCTATATAACTTACTTGCATCTTTTCTAGATCATGTGCGTGTTGATCTCTGAGAACTATCAGTTCCTGTTTGTACTTTTCCTCAGCTTTGGTCATCTCAGCTGCCAATTGGCGTCGCATTACTGTGCGGAGGTATAGCAATAAGAAAGCAGACAAAACAATGCATTAGTTTTTGATAATATCAAAACATAAACTGATTATCAAATTAAAATTTGTAAACAATAAATATAATTAATATGACAAGTGGACAAAAAAATAATCCAACATATGTGTTACACGTAATGTTGTGTGACGGATAATTCCGATATTTAATTAATGTCGAGTTTTCATAAGTTGTGTTTAAATCAATTATGCTTTATATTTTATGAATTCTGTTATTTAGTTAATTCATTTAAAAGGTAATGTATTAATCTTACATACCATTTATTTATATAATAAGAGATGCATGTAATTGATTATGATAAGAAATACATATAGGTGATACGTATATTTTTAATATAGATCTCAGATATGTATATATACGACAAAAGCTGTTAATAAATAGTAATTCATTTTTTTTAAACTGAAAAGTAGATTGATTCTGTTTAAAGTACTACGCACCAAATTTTAAAATCATTTCACATAGACACAGTTATATATTTGAAAATAATAATAAATTGAGGTTTGAAATCCCACCAAAATCAATACAAATTACAAACAGCAGGCAATTGATTGCTCCCTATCCTAGAAGCATTCCATATATAATATATATTGGGTTAAAATCCAAATTATAAAGATAAACAGGGAGGTTACCACTTTACCTGTTTCATTGAATTTACTTTTTGTGTAAATTCAATACTTTATTGATACATACTAATAGATAACTAATTGATTTCATCAAGTTAATATACAATGATAAATATACAATGATACTAAACAGTCTCTATTCCATCATAAAATACATACATACAATAGACAAATAGGGGAAAACAATTTTCCATTCTATCCGCAACAAAAGAATGGATATAAATATAACTTTAAGTTTTTACTACACTCAACTCACATTAAAACTAAACAAATAACAATATACCAGAATATATTGTATAACAGAAATTTAAGAAGTCAGTTTACAAATGAACTTTATAAATAAAAAATTAAATGGATCAATGACGGATGTTTACATGACAAAATCAATAAATTTGCAATAATTTGCAACATTCTCATACATCATACTATGACGTACAATAGATTTATTATCACACTGGACTGCACATGGTAAAAAAACAAGCAAACGATAGATTTAATATATTATGTAAAATAAATTTATTATCTTTATTAGTGACGAGCTGCTAGGTGACGGGGGATTACAATTTCGTGCAAAATCTCATTTAAGTAATCAGGTTTAAACATAAGTACAACAATTATCTTCTGAGTACATAGACATACTTACATTTAACAGCTTCTGTGTCTTGAAAAGTGAACGATAGTAATACATAAAGAGAAATAGGTAGTCAAGAAAAATTATATATAACTCAATGTAGGAGAAAAATCGTTTATAAGCACAAGAAAAGTATTCCTCCTAAATATTATATTTAAAAGCAACATAAGTTAAAATGTAAAGACAATAAAATTAAAATGCTTGACATAGAAAAAAAACATTTAATTAAAAAAGTATTACAACAACAGTTTATAACATAGTAATTGAATATTTAATCAAAACATAAATTTAAAAAAATTAATTAAAAAAAATATTAATATAAATTAATTAGAAAAATAAAGAAATGTTTAAAATAGACTTGTACCTCTTTTTGTGTCTTCCATTGTAAAGTACTGCAAGCGAAGTTCTTCTTCCAACTTTTGCACTTTTTGCTAAAATAAATATGTACGTGTACTTCAATAAAATACACAAAAAATTCACAGTTCACACAAATCCTCACCTAACTCTGCCTATGAATTAGAACGCTATAATTAAATTTAACCATAAATAATGTTTTTGGTTAAATAAACAGCATAGTTTGGAATTTTAAATAGATATTTATTAACAGAAAAATGAAACAGAAAGAACGAAATAGCCAATCTTTTAATTATTAACGTTATTATTTTTCACTGGTTATACATTAAAAGTTGCTTTCATAGCAATAAAACCATAAACCAACAATAAAAATAGTATATTCGTTAGCAATAGATTAATCAACGTACATGTAAATTGACTTACTTTAATTTGCTTTGATTCGTCGTCTAGATTTGCTTCACTTTTATCTCGAATCAGTTCGGATTCTTCTATCTCTCGGGATAAGTCGGAAATCCTCAATTCCAGACGTCGAATTTCGGCATCCTTGCTCGACATAATGTCTTTCATCTCTTCGCCAACAATAACGTTTTTCTGTAAATTTGTAACAAAATTATCTGTTAACATAGTTTACTACTCATTAGTAACAGAAAAATATTACAATAATTATATCAAATTATAATAATGAAGTGTACAGTGAAATGTTCACCTTGAGTGCTTCCGCTGCAGTCCTGTACTTCGTAGCCTCCTGATTCCTCATCTCTAGTTGTCGGATAAGATTTTGAATCCGATCCTCCTTGTCAGTTACCTCTGAAAGGTATACAAAGTTGACGACGCCATTTAAGGACACATGCTCTTTCCAGAATAGGGTAATCAGCTATCAAATAAACACTTGTAAGTTATGATAATATATGGACGTTGTTTTAAATGTGTCAAGGGAAACCTATCATATAAGCTTTAATCAAAATAATCACATTTTATTGAAGCCGATGTGCTAAAAATTAGTCAATTGAACAAATGACAAAACTGATGAATTGCTATAGTAAAATATAGTAAATAGCAACACATATTTTGTTTGAACACAATATAGTTTATGTAACTTTGTTAAGGTATAATTCACTGTCAATACAGATTTTATTTAAATTTTAAACATTTATCATATTATATAATGACATATATTAATATAGATAAAATAACATAATATTCAATATTGACCAATAATAAAATAAATGCTAAATGCCTCACCAGAATTAGCGGCAATCAGCTTTTCACTCAACATTCCCATCTCTTGTTTAGCAGTTTCAAGCGCCTTTTCGATTTTTCGCCTTCCTCTGAAAACGTATTGTAGTATACAAATGAGCTCAATTAAAATATAAAAATGGTGCCAATAACAGTGTTAATAGATAACTCTTTTTATTACTGATTTCTATAATATATGTATATATCATACAAATGAAATGTTTGAGACATGAATATTTTTTATTTATATTTAAATGAATGTTTGTGAAATAAATAAACGCCGCTGAGGGTCCTAAGTCCCGCAACTTATTAAGTTTCTACTGTATCACTTTGGGTCAACTTCTACTTTCGGTCCGTTTTGGTTTTGTGTCCTGGATAATGG
>JAUZND010078878.1:26107-66551 GCA_034780555.1 Coelogynopora nodosa | reverse complement strand
TGGATGCGGTTATCAAAACCGTAATAAAGTGTTGTCCAATGCTTTGTGTATGGTGGCTCAAAAACAAACGATTGAAATTGAACAGTTGATATTAGAAAAGGGACATACTATGACGGAGGCAGACAGCGTTCATTCTACCTTAGACAGTTTATTTCGTTGTCAAATTTATGCACCCTCTGATTATCTAACCCTGATGAGACAAGCTCGTAAGCGACAGCCTTACAATGTAAATCTTTTAGATTTTACATTTTTTAAGAAATTTGACGACATAAATTTGTTTTCCTATAAATCCATTCGACCGGGCAGTCGCTCTGGTGATCCTGTCGTCACAGATTTATGCCATCTGAAATACTCTTCAAATGGAAATCTGGAGTACAAGATGTCCTCTGATGAAGATTGGAAAGAAATGCTCAACAAAAAAATAACATGCTCAACCGGCAATTTGAATCCTGTGCAACTATACTGTGCAAGGTTGAATATAACCCAAGACAAATTTAAGGACTTAGAGGATTTGAAAATCGTCCTACCAAAGGACTACCATGAGTTTCATGACTCATTGCCTCATTTATGAGAGTCTTTATTCTATGATATTGAGGTTGTCTATACCTGATTACAATTTACTCTATTTTATCTGATATTTTGAATAATATATCTAACACTTCATGTGAACAGAATGTCCACATATTCTGTATTTTATATATTATAATTTTATGTCCTCAGTATTTGATCATGTATGCATTCCAATGTATTCATATTTCTATGTGTTCATATTATTATGTATTCATATTTCTACATGTTCATATTGTTATGTATTCATATTCCTGTGTTCATATTCCTACGTATTCATATTCCTACGTGTAAATATTCCTACGTGTAAATATTCCTACGTATTCATATTCCTACGAGTAAATATTCCTACGTGTAAATATTCCTACGTGTAAATATTCCTATGTATTCATATTCCTACGAGTAAATATTCCTACATGTTCATATTATTATGTATTCATATTCCTACATGTTCATATTATTATGTATTCATATTCCTACACATGTTCATATTATTATGTATTCATATTCCTGTGTTCATATTATTATTTATTCATATTTCTACACATGTTCATATTATTATGTATTCATATTCCTGTGTTCATATTATTATTTATTCATATTTCTACATGTTCATATTATTATGTATTCATATTCCTACACATGTTCATATTATTATGTATTCATATTCCTACATGTTCATATTATCATGTATTCATATTCCTACACATGTTCATATTATTATGTATTCATATTCCTACATGTTAATATTACTATATTGTATTCATATTATAAAATACATGCAAGTTTTTATTGCATTTATCTATCCATTTCTTCATTATGTCGGAAAATAAAACAGTTTAAATTACCGTGAAAGTGTATGTACTTAGTTCATTTCAGAGCATTTGTACAAATAACATTTCGGATCAGATAAAAATAATTAAAGAGTTAAACTTAAAAAATACAGCTATTTATTAATCTAAATCCCATTATTTAAGTAAACTATTATGTGCTTTGTGGTGCAAAACCTACTATGTGTCATTTTGGTAATACCACCTATGTGTTTGGCGACATGATTATCATTGTATAATTCTGCCAAAAGTTTTAGCGCATCAATTTATGCAGTTATATTGAAGATATTAAAAATCCAAGTAGATATAACTAAACATTGACTAATGTAGAGTATATAATGTGAAATTTGCGTGAAAATATATAGTAATTATTTAATGATACAGTTTTTACCGTCTCCTGTAAAATTAGAGTTTTTACACATAGTAGGTATTTACTTCAGATTTTTGTGAACACATAGTAGGTATTGCGGCGACAACGACGATAGGTATCTTTTTTGCAAGTAATTTTTTTGAAAGAAATGTCTTTACTTGATCAATTTTACTCCTCACTATATTGCTATGCGAAATTAAAACCAATAAAAATTGACTATTGATTGTCGATTCCTATGTCTTTCTAATGATTGATTTAAAAAATGCCATGATTCAAGTTATAGAATTCTCCATGCGGCGTTACGATAATGCATAGACCGGTTTTGGGTTATTTGCCCCTCATCAGTACAAAGAAGGAATCGAACATGGAACCCAACGATTAGTGAGCGAACTCAACTACTACTAGGCCACATCCTCACCTGTCAACTACCGTGTCTAAATCGTAATATGAGCCCTTCACATCAGTTGCACAAATACACGTAGGCTAATGCTTACAATCATGAATATTTTCAATTACTTCTTGGCCGCTGAGTTAAATTTTTCTTATTAGAAATCAATCAGAGGTTTTCCATTAATAATAATTGATAATAGAAGTGCATTTATTGATTTGTAATAATACAGTGTATTGTAGCAGTATAATAACGGACCATATTGATTTCAAATGTGATTTCCGATAAAGTCAAAAATAAGGAGAGTGATAGTAATAGTTAGTAATTGATTAGGGCCGGATCCAGCTTTAAAATTTGACCGAGGCAAATTTTGAATACAATGGCTCCAAAATAAAATAAAATTACAATATCATTATTTATTTAGTAGTTACTGGATAGTTCAAGGGTAAATAGGTGTATGTAGCAAAAATGGGAATTTGTATCGACAATACTGATGAAACTCGATATTAAAATTATACCATAAGCTTATTTAAAAATATTTTCAATTAAAAAAAAATTACTTTAAAATGAACGTGCGACTCTGAACCATAAAAATATTATACACAGTCACAATGAAAGAAGTTATAAAAGCGGATATAAGAATTATGATGAATGGCTGAAATGTCTGTAATGTAGGAATATATTTTGATCACTGTTTGTTTTCGTCTTAAATTTTTTCCCAATTCGTAGAGATCCTAAAGAGTCGAATCTGCGCAAAATGTCCTCTTGCTTAATATCAGACACTCTTTTGTCATACTGATGAATGTGCATTAATTTGTATAGTAAAAGCCCATTCAGTCGTTGTTCTCCCATTGTTGAGCGGCACCAAGTTTGAGGCAGCGTAGAGCGGAAAAAGACAGTTCACAAGATCGTTTCTACAAAATACGACTATGAGTATTGTGGATTAATAGTATACAACATACACTTTATAGTTGCATAAATTTTGTAACATATCATATAGAATTAGATAAATTCAATTCATAGATCCCACATAGATGGGTTTAATTTTGAACATTACTTTTATCTATAGCGTAACTTTATTTTGAGAAGTGCTATATGAAAATGTATACATGTAAAATGTAAACTACCTCATGCTAGATACGGGCCTGTTGATAGGAAGTATAATAATTATATAGTAATCAATAATTCAAATATACTTTCACATATTGTAACCAATAAATGTCCGATCAGGTTGATATTAATCGGAGTAGCTACAAAGTCAAGTATGCGGAATATGACTGTGACAATTATACAATTATTTGAGATATATTAGTTATATAGTATTAAACTCTAGAAGTAGATACAATATGCATACTATATATGTAGATACCTATATAATAAATGTATACTATGGGTATATATGTAGGTATGTTATAAGTATGTACCAGGTGTGTGTTACAGTCATACTATAAGAATACTTCTATTTAAAAAACGTACTCAGATTTTGTTAACGAATAATAAATGTTATCAATATTAGTTACATTTGTTGGAATAATTAAAGATTTATTGTGTCTTGAAGGAATTTGATTATCTATTAATTATACAAACATTCAACAAACTTTCTATTGTATTTTGTATAACATATTAAGACCCTTTTTCACCAAAGGATTGTCGAACATGAAAAATGTGCTATTAACAAAATTTGAAACATTTGAATAAAACAACTTTGTGAAATGTTGCAAATGTATTCAATAAAATATGTTTTCCTTAATTTAATATGGACAGACTAAAGAACACTTTTATCTAATTGAGCTGATACATGCAACTTTCAAATTTTAAATAAGATAAATAATGCGACAGTAGTATGGAATACTGACCGTCAACACAGTCACATGATTGATAATAATTGGACATCTAATCCCTCTCTCCCTCCTTCCTACATGTTCATGTTGATTTCAACGAGAATTCCAAACATGTCAAGTAAATATTTTGAAATGTGCACCTGTCATTATTAAATATCGATCAAAGGTACCAATCCTCATTTATATAAATGCAATATGTATAGTATAGTTATATATTGTATGCATACAATATATATGTATACTTCAATATAAAATAAATACAAGTTCATTATACATACACTATCATAAGTACTATGTATATACATGTACAATTAAAAAATAGTTTAAAATACATCAGCAATTTTCAAGTATCTTTCAAAGTTCTCTATATCGTACTGTACTCTCGTTATTGCAAATATTATCTGCATCGATACAATTGCTAAAATCCTAAAATCCTAAATATTGACTCTCTTAAAATTCTGAAATATAAATATTTAACCCCATAAGACTGTGATCATCCCCTAAAATATCACATAACAGAAAATGACTAAATATATTATTACTGATGCAATACATGTTAGTATACAACACAAAGCCGGCCAACCATCTTGATCAACATTTATTATTACAGATTCAACACTTGTCAGAATACAACAGTGTCATTGTCACTGCGCTTGTTTCTCATCTTCACTTTCTAGGTAGTTATCATCAACATTTAAATAATTTTTGATTGAAGTCCACTGTCCGACAGGGTATCTTACCTGATCACGAAAAACAAAACTATTTTTTATTGCTTTCTTATAGAGGGCGTCGCGTCAGTTTGGAACTTCATTTCCGTGTGATGCACTTTCGAAAATTTGGTAAACTTTATCCAATCACGGTTTATAAAAGTTGATATTGTTTATTGTTTATATTGTTTATAAAAGTCAGGTAATGATACTATTCTTTGCTTAATAACTTTTTAGATTTCATAAAGAGTGCATAGGCAGGTGTATGTTATCCAATTTACTCGTGCAGAATATGCGAAATCAAAAAGGTGTTGGATTGGGGGTGGTGAACGTCACAATTGAATACCCATAATTTGTTTGTCAGAATCAATTTTTGGTTTATCATCAACGACATCTTTAATCTCCAAATCTTTAATAATAATCTGAACTGCTTTGCCAATAGAGCCATCAAACTATTCTTCATTCTCATCAGAATCTTCCTCCTCCTCCGCACAATGCTAAGATAATGGTTGCTTGCCCATCATAGTCAGTGAAAAACCACATTTGTGACGAATTTATTGCATTATCGTCAGCTTTAATTCAACGAACTTTTGTGAACTATATTCACGTGTTCACCGTAACAGAGTATGAGCCGTTACATGACTTTGTTAACGTTATCAAAGTATATGAAAAAGGACTTTCTGAGTCTCTTGTGTCTTGATATTGTGTAACAACGAGACTGTATACTGGATGACTTGATAGAAGAAGGAAAAACGTAAGCACTAATAAATACCTTGTTTACAAGAATAGTTCACCACCTACACTGTTTTGTAATTAAAATTAACATAATCTGTTTCAAAATGGCAAGGAAACATGTACTTGATCACTATATATACTGACTACCTATGGTAATTTAAAAATCCTAAGGATGCCAGTCAGTGATTCACCTGGGGCAACAAACGTTTCCCGGAGATCCAATATTTCTAACTGCTAATTTCAAAGATATTATGTATGAAAATTAATATTCTTAAATTTATGATGATCTGTATCAAATGGCAACGGATTATTTTTGTGTGAGAATATATTTCAGGAATACAAACAACATACCACTTTTGTACACGAGAAACATTACAGAAAATGAATCCGCTGTAATCTACCAAGCGGTACCACCCTATCTGTCTCAAATAGATTCTGTATCTAACGCATCGAGTCAGTATCTACTCAAAGAATGTAGCCCATGTTATACAATTCAAACAAAACAGGATCCCTGCTGGGTCGCCTTTTAACGCAAAATCAACAAATTCAGATATCTTTAAAAAAGGGCAACTTAAAAGATGATGACAATCAAGCGCAGTGACACTGACTTGGTATAATATTCTGACATATGTGGGAGGAGGAGGAGGAGGGGGAGTAGTGGACGCCCCAATCAGTCAATTCATCCATTCAGACGAGATCACGTGACTGTCCTGACTGTCAGTATTTTATACTACTTGTGTATTTCTATTACAAGTAAATAAATTGTCACTATACCCTTAAAAATACTTTATATTATATTAAAATATTTTACCAATTAGAATGTATACCCTTAATTTTAGGAAGAGAATTTTATTAGAATTGTAGAATCATAGCTCGATAAAAAATATGTATACATTATCATGATTGACGTTTTACTTAGCTCTACTAATTTTTTTAATTTGATTTTTCTCCTATAAATCTTAATATGTAATATGTCAATTTAATATGGCTGCGCTCATTTCTTATTTTAAATTTAAACTAAACCTCGAATAAAATTTATATATTCACTATAATAAACGATTAACGATTAACTTATTCAAATGTTGATAAAACTTAGGATTAAACTTTCGAGTAATGAAATATTTTCTATAACTGTAAGTAATGAAATGGCCAAAATCCGTAAATGTATGTAAATCTGTATTTTTTCTGACGTGACTGCGGCAGATTACAAGGATAAACGTGTCTGTGTATGGTAGAACTATTTTTAGAGTGCTAAAATGTCCCGAATTTCTGCATTCTCTAAAGAACTTCTTCTATATACCAGAAAGTATATTATCTTTGATTCCACTAACTCTGATTTTATATGCTGTCTTATATAGTATTTCAATATCTTCCAGCTAATATTTGCATCCATATTTGTTGGTTGTGTTGATGTGCATGTTTCTAAAAATCAATAAAGAATTTGCAATATATTTCTACAGTTGCTCGAGAGAGAGCGAGCTACATGGCTTCTTCAAAAGTAGTAGGTGTACGAGGAGCGAAATACGCAGTTGTTTATAATACGAAAAAATGTGAGCGTCTACCCAATCGAAAGGGTCCAACTTGTAGGTAATTGATCATATTATGGGCAAAAGATATAGAACGAGTGAGACAGAGACAGAAACAGAAACAGAAACAGAAACATAAAATTGTGGATGATTTTGGCCGAAGAACTGAATACCGCCGAAGAAGTTCACTGTAAACTGCGTTAGACACTATTCTGTTAGTCTGAAGCGCAGATTGTGGACAGGTTGTTGACTGGAATTATCCCTCTTGTTTTAAGGGGCAATATTGCACCAAGTTTTAGTCTTGTTCATTCAGATACTTTCAAATTGCGAATTATTTCACTTCATCTGTTAATTAAGCAAGGTTTCAAAATATCCTAAGGTAGGTCAAAATTAATGGTCATGCTCTCTAGATATTGACATTGATGGTAATTATTATTATAACCAATAATTCTGAGTTGAGTACTATTACATATTTAAATTTCACATTAATTAAAAAAAATTAAAATTTTATTTTATATGTTAAATAAATTGAGTATTAATATAGAGCTTAACTAAATTTAATTATTTTTAGTAAGAAAGTATAACGCAATTAAAAAACAGTTTAAGATTTAAGTAAATGAATTCATAAAGTTAACGATATACAGCCTCAAGTTAATGATGTAGAATTAACTATATATGTAAAATTTTAATTAAATAATTATTTGAGCTTGCCCCAGGCTTTCCTTCTCCATATAATAAGAAGTTTGCTTCTTCCGTGGAGTTTCACTCCCGATTATAAGTACTTCACCATGTATTTAGCATGTGCAATAGCGGTGTAGTTCTTCATATAATAAGTTGTACACGGTGATTGACAGGCGAAGATGTGGTCTTGTAAATGGTTGGTTCTCTCACAGATCGCTGGGTTGCAATTCGATTCCTACTCGGTACTGATGAGGGGTAAAACCCCGAAACCGGTCTGTAGATGGATTAACCTGTTGATTACTGTGTCTATCAAAATTGTTTTCCTCAATATTTTAATAAATCAGTTTATGCGAATAATAAGTATATTTTCCATTTACATTTAGAAATATATTAAAACATTTTAAATGAAGTCTATTTCTATAATAAATACACATTAGGTTTTTTTATAAAATTATAAATTTCCTCTTAAACTCACTAGTATAGGCCTATACTATGATTTGATTTTCCTAGAAATTGTTTCATAGTAAGTAGGTGATAAGTTAAAAGGTAAGTATAGAGTCATTTTTAAAGTCATACATATTTATTATACTCATTATCTTTATTTTTCTCTATTTAAAACACTTAAAAATATATAATTTTTCACAACAATGTATAATTATCATTATTGTTATTTATTCCAACCTAGTACAAATGATGATTGTGTATACTTTAATTGTCAATTGAATTTATTAGGATAATATTATGTATGTATATCATGTTATAAGCCATAAATATATATGTATTTTTACTATTGTGTTTGATAATTAATTATAAAAACCCTGTATCAAACACATATAACATATGTAATATACATACGTTAGTAACGGATGATGTGAAAAGGACATATAAGCTATACTAATACTAAGCCTTCCACATTTTAACTTCATTTTCAGAAATCTATACCCTTTCCCCCCACCTCACTCTTCGACAGGTTTCGAAGTGCTTGTATTAGATGTTAGATTGTATTAGATTACATAAGCACACATAAAAACAGCCAATATTTTATTTCCGAGGTTTAAATATTCAATTATAGAAGCGAAATATGAAAATAAAATAAATTATTTTCAATAAAAAACAACAATCGGTTTTTTCTCAAAAGTCTTTATTAATAAGTCGATGTAATTTTTCATAAATTTTGATCAAACTTCGGTGGCGTTCTTAAGTGTCTTGATCTGATCAAAGCATTATCAGGATGCGACATAGTTGCCTGTTTGAATGGAATTATAAGCAAAAGTATGGTTATAAAGAGGTTCCTTTAGGTGTTCCTTTAGACAAAATAGGTGTACCTTTAGAGACAAAATAGGTGTACCTTTAGACAAAATAGGTGTACCTTTAGACAAAATAGGTGTACCTTTAGACAAACTTGGACATGAAAATAGTCAAATCGCAGATGTTAAAGCTCAGACAACCATCTTTATTGCGACACATACTTTTATTTTGAGCAAAATATCCGTAGAGCACACATTCAGACAGAGTTCTATGGAGAGTAGTATTAGAAGTGGGACCACCTTGTATTAATACATGGGAATTTGAGTGAACAAATGATGGCACATCAAGCTTTCTTCTTCCAATGTCTCTTTCATTGAATGTGTCACTATAATCTACCTGACGCAATTTTTAAGCTGCTAAAATGTGGGCTCTCAGCCACTTGCCTCTGTTCAATAGCTAACTATGTGGCTGATTTGCTGACAAATTGTCATGCTCTGTCCTTTGTGGATTTAATGTTTAGATTTAATGGTAACAGGGAGCATTATATAGCGAGTAGTCACATTTGAACATTTGAACAAATAACTAAAACAATTAAATATTGCAACGTATCACACATTATTAAAATATTAATATATGTAGACTAACGCATATAGTTAAAATGTACATAACAATATTTCGTAATATATTTGTGTAATATTAATGTAATTTCAATATTAAATCTTTTTATAAAGTTACAATATATTTATTATCAAAATTAAATATAGTATAGCACAAGTTGGAATTATACGGAGAAAAAATTCGGGTAGACACGCACTGTAAGTTATTTTGAATATAACGAAATTCGATATCTCTATAACCGGAAAAAAATATTATTAATAATTTATTTATTCCCCTAACTTATGGTTAACATGGTTTTTGTGGCCATCATGGGCGCCATCTTGAATATCTCAATTTCCCCAAAAATGACAAAGTGGCATCAATCTGATTTGAACTTGGCCCCCTCTAAATACCCAGAATCGATAAAAAACATTTTAATCCATACCAAAAATCCAGGTTTGTAAAAACGATATGTTAATTTTCACATTATGGTCCTTAGAATTTAATAAAAAAATCTGACGGAGGAAATATAGAGTTTACAGTTTTAAACATTTTATATCGTTCTATACTAGATATATTATTTTGGATAATGTGATATTTTGTCTAGTTTTTTTAATATATTTCTTTAAATAGATAGGTTCAGTTTAATTATGTTTATTTAATGTAATGATAAAATCGTCCAATTTGTATTATTATATATATAAAAAATTCCATTATGAGCGATAAGATGAATCATCAAGAAATTATTCACCACCTTTTCTTATTCTAGCATAATGACTTATCAAGCTTTTATAAAGTATGATTCTTTCCTTCTAAAATTTTAATTCAATGTTAAAATCATAACTTCAGTGGTTATCACATAGTCTATTACATCAGTCCCTATCACATCGTTTCAGAATGACGACGATGGAACAGCAGCTAACGATGAATGGCACTTCCAACGGTCTAGACACCAACGGCATGTACAATAACGACCTCCCCGCCAGCACCACCGTGGTAAACAAGGGTGGCAACCGACCCAGTCTCACTGGGGGCGGGGATCAGCCCCGCTTTGTGCGGCCTCTAGAGGGTGGCGCGACCTTACCAGAGGGGGAACCGGTGCACATAGAGACTCGGGTAGCCCCGTATGCGGACTCGAGTCTTACCATCGACTGGATCAAGGATGGAAAGCCGCTAACAATTGGTGAGTATATATTATGTGGTTGTATATAGACGTATGGGGAGTTATCGGAGTTTCAATCAATTCAACAGCAGGATATATCTTTTCGTACAATATACCTGAGTAGGTCAAGTGATATTTTTCCTACTCTTTTTCTGTTCATCACTTTTCGGCGAAGCTGAAATAATAAATATTTTTTACTGTTGTGTTTGATATTTAATTATGAAACACAGTATAAACAACACAATTCATTGGCTTGTATTCACGTGTGTCGTTATATTCACGTCCATCGTATTGTATGGAAAAGTTTGCATTTTGAAGATCTCAATTAACTTTCAAATATTTTAAATTGTTTTGTATAATTTTTCGTTATAATTATTTTTAGAACGCAGTTAAATGTTCCCCAAGTAGATAAAACGGGTAAATATTGTGTAATATATTTCGACGATGAGATGGTTCTGTTATTTCCTATTAGTTTATATTATATACACAATCTGTGTATACCTTTTATAATATTTATAAACGGTTTTACAAAACTGTATTCGCCATTTTTCTTATTGTGTATGTCATAATTTTTTGAATATATCTTATATTTATTTTGTAAACAAACTACAAACCACTGCGGTTCACTGTATTTCTGCTTTCCATGATGTGTTTGAGAAATCCGAAAATTTAAGATTTGTTTCCCTTAAAAACAGACGACTCGTTGATTTTAAGAAAATATTTTAAATACGTAAACTAATAATATCAAGTAATATCAAGTAATATAAAGTAATATCAATTAATATCAAGCAATGATACTTTACGTTTTATATTATGTCAGTTGTCTTAGAATGTTTAAGTTATGTTAATGAATTTATTTACCCCTATAATTATTTTGACTTATTATTATTTCACTCATTCAATTCTATCCTAATATATATAATGTTTAGATTAGTATAACGCGAATCATCTTGTCAGTCTATGCGTGCAAACACTGTCTGATTATAAACCTCTTGAATTATTATTCAACTATAATATTTGTCCGGCCCTTATCCATAACCGGGCCTGTGTCTAGGCTCCCGATTCAATACCGTCTACGACCGAGGCTACGTTGTGCTCGACATCCTCTACACCTTCCCCGAAGACTCGGGGGAGTACGTCTGCCAGGTGAAGACCCGAGTTGGAATATCGCAAAGCAATGCCGTATCGGTCAGGTAAGTCCTCAGTGACTAAGTTGTCATTAAGTCAATTAATCGTATTACGACAAATAAAAAAGGTAACATATTATATTGTTTGAACTGCAATAAGCAAAAAGTACATTGCAATTCAATAAAAAATATATAAAGATAAGATTGTCAAGGCATGGCATGGGACGTCAAAATATTGTAAATATTTCGTTTGTGTAATTTATTTATAGTTGGGACAGATTGCTCATCAGTATTAATAATATGTATAACTAATATTTTATGTAATGATTGGCAAAATTGGTACAGTAACACTTTGCACATGTTTATAGAAAGTATAATAATGTTTGTTTGACTGAACTTTGTTTGCACGCACTTTTTACACTATACATTTAAGTATCTACATTTAAACTAGATATAAATTTTCGGCAATTTTATTTTAGCAACGTACTAATCATTCAATGACATAGAAGCACAACACATTTAGGTAATATAAATTGTAGCTTAGTTATTATTAGTAAAAGTATTTCACACATTTAATATTTTTAATTAATGAAACGAATTTAATATATGCATAAGAAACAACTTTATTTTTATTTGTCTTTGCTCTTGTTGTTGTGTAATTTCAACAAATTAATTTAAAATAATTACTTTATATAAGAAATATAAATTATACATAGTAACATTACTATGCATGTATGGAATATTCTTTAAACTCAATTTTATATCAAAAACATGCAAAAAGATTACATTTGTAATTTGATTGATAGTGAATTTGTAATTTGAGTATTAAAGTATGAATATGTCTTTATATAAATAAGTATTATCATGTAAAATATGGTTACCATAGAAATGTTTTTTAAGAAAACCAAAATACCTGTAAATGTGGGTAATTTCATTGTTAAATAAAACTTATAATAACAGACATAACTATAACTATTGAAAACAAAAATAATAATTTCAATCTTGAAGGTCACCATATAGTTTACATTTTTTATGAGAATAGTATTTTCTGATGAAGATTTACTGTGAAAGTTTTAACTAATTTTATTGACCATTTTATGAATGCATTTAAAAATTATTCTACATATATTATATTATATATATTGCATATATTTATATATCAATTAAGACTGTTAATTATACTTTCTAACAGTGATTATCCAATAAATTATACTCAAGGTATCATTTTTAATTGGATACGTCAGCTGAATAAAAAATTGTTTACCATTGAAATATTGTCTTTTGGACAACAATAGCCTATAATCGTCGAATAGCCTCATCTAAACGGTCTTTTTCTATGAAATGTATCAGGAAACAAATATATTTAAAGTTTATTTTTTGAAATCGGGATAAGTATATTTTAATTAAACGAGAATGATTAGTAGACATTGTTTATGATTATTTTAGGAAATTTCTGTTGGTCTTGATGACATTTATGGTTGATATTGGAGAACAGAAAATGATTTGTCAAAAATCCACGAAAATTGTAGAGAAATTGACTCATTTTACAATGTTGTTGAAGGTAACATTGGCTCAGTGACCATGTTTTTGAAAAAGATGAACCTGTCACGCAGATTCAAGTCGTGAGAGTAAGGTGCTTTGGGGACTCCAGACACAACGCTATCTTTTAATAAGTGTTCTGTGATGTGAGCTTTGTGCGTCCAGATGTTCCAGGTGGATCGACCTGTGACCGCTAGAAACACAATGGCCTCCTATAGAAGTGCCACATCATCGTCGCCTCTTATATCTTCAGCGGGGACAGCTATTTCGAAATCTCGGTGGATGGTGGGGGCATCCAATTAGTTAATCAATGGACTGATGGTGGTATCCCAATAGAACGTATTTTTGGTTGGACGAAAAGGCTCTTCCCTACAGGCCCGCATCACAGAAGCAATTCTTTGTAAAAATAGTGTTGTGTCTTGGGTCCCACAAAACAATATTACTTAAACCTTTATGACAGATACATTTTCTTCGACGACTTCAAAGAATTCTGCGAATTTCTCAATACATTTCACGGATATTTGACTGCTCGCAAGCGCAGCAAAGAATTTTCTGTTCCACAAGATCACTGCAGAAACTTCATCGAAGCCAACGGAAATTACTTAAAGTAATTATAAACAGTGTCTAATAATCCTTTCCGTACAATTAAACTAAAGTATTCCTATATTATTCTAAACGATTTTATATATTTAGATTTAATTTATATTTTTCATGAACATCCAATATATACATAAAAAACTAAATTATTATCTGCTTAAACATAACAACCAAATATGAATATATGCAAATATCTTTAACATATATGATTATACATAATTATAATAACATATTATGCATCATGAACTAACAGTAATTTCTCTGTTAATTGCTACTATATATAGTCTAATACCGACAAGGTTTGGGGTAATTGACCTGACATGTTTCAACTTATTTTTAAGATACTGTCTATATAACAACTCTAAATATAGAATATTGATGACGTAGAATGCAACATGTCAACACTATTGCTTCGTATATCAATATCGTTGTTCAATCTCTTTCATGGATAATTGTCAGCTCCTAATTACTGTTGAAATAAAGTATTGGGTTACTAAAGATTCCTGATTTACATAGTATGCGTTCCATTTTCATTTAAGAATAATGGGGAAATTTTGAATACATTTTTGATAACCTATGCTATATATTTTAAAATTTGAATTTCTCAATAGAATATTGGTTATTAATGAAGTACGCATTAATTTATTGAATAAAAATACGCCATTTAATTATTATTTTTTAGTCTAATAAAAGCCACAGAAAATGTGTGGCAAAGGTTGTTTTTATGAAAATGCACGTTTTAACCATTAATGACGAATAGAAGTAGTAAAAACTGTTATAAGTAATAACATAACTTTATAATATAAGTTAATAATTTATTAATGTCTATGACGAAATGAATAATTTTACAATCAATGTCATGGTTTAATAGTCAATGTTATGCTTTGAAATTTAATATCTTCACAATGGTTAAATATCTTAATTGATTGTATATATAACAAAAAAAGCGTATTATATGACAAACAATATTATACATTTAATATATTTTCTCACAAAAGGTTTTGCTTTTAAATGGTTTGAAATTTATATAAATTTTAGAAAAAATAAGAAACTTTAGAAAAAATAAGAACTTTAGAAAAAATAAGAAACTTTAAAAAAAATAAGAAACTTTAGAAAAAATAAGAAACTTTAGAAAAAATAAGAAACTTTAGAAAAAATAAGAAACTTTAGAAAAAATAAGAAACTTAAAAAAAAATAAGAAACTTTAAAAAAAACAAGAAACTTTAATATAAGAAACTCGTTCAAACTCGTTCAAAATAAGAAAGTTTAAAATAAGAAACTCGTTCAAAATCTGAGTATGAACGGGTGACACATTTACTGGTGTGCTCCTTGTATTCTGATGAACTTATGCTTTCTCTATTTTACTACTTTTCATATATTTATTATATTATATTAAACTCTTACTTATTATTTATATTTTCTTGTTAACTTATTTTTTGTATATTCCTATTTTTATGTTTCCTTATTCTATTCCGTTTGTACTTCACGTGTGATAGAGAGTCACGCTTTAAGTTGATTCACAAATATGATTTAAATATTATTTATTGGATATAATTAATTTTATTTACAATTAAATGCATTCAAGAGTTAAACTTAATAAATTATAGAATGTCATATAACATTTTTTTAAAATCATGCAAGATAACATATATATTACAATTAAATTTTGCTTTTGTAAATTCAATAAACTTTTTAATACATAAATCTAATCATATGGTTGTATACGTATGATTTGATTGGATTTATTTTTAAATAAAATATTTTTTATGTTTTACCCACACTATATCCAAAATAACACTAAAAGCCGCCTACGTGGGTTAACTAAAAAATATATATGAATCTTTTAGGCAGAACAGTTATTTTATCATAAACAGTTATTTTGTTGAATCACATGTCATCTTTCATTAGGTAAGGGAATGAATCATCGTATACATACACAAATATACATTCTTAAATATTATAAGCCCAGCTGACTAAAGACTGTACTGTTACCAAAGCCAGGGTAAGCCACTATAAGGTCTATATATATACTTAGCGAATATTTCCCAGCGGGCAATAAAATATGCAATGCACGGGAGGTGGTGAAAGTACCGCACGAAGCCCTGAATTGGGTAAACGGTTGTAACCGACATAATATTTACAAAAAATACACTGTTGTCTGAATGTTTAGATGAATAAGTATTGGCAGACGGTCGATGAATCTAAATTGTATGGCTATCAGCGCATACATTTGCAGTGAAAAAAAGTAGTACTGTAGTTGAAAGATTGCACACTATTACGTATTGCTTTTGAATAAGCAAAAAGAGACAAGAAATCAGGTTCTATTTGATGACGCACATGTTTATGGGAAATAATATGAAGTAAATGAATAGTTAACTGCGTAGGCCTATACTTATTGATAATTTTCACAAAATTATAACAAAATATAAGTATATTTCATAATTGATTATAAAGATTGTATAATATAATATCCGTATCTTAAAATTTGTATACAAAATAGATCGTTAAATATTTTATAAATTTTATTTCAAATATCGAAGAAATATTGTTTATGTTCTATTATGTTTAAAAAATGGAAGATTTATCACATCTTGTAAACAAAATTATTAAATCGAGAAAGTCATTTTCCAATAAAAAACTACTAATATATCAAAATTAAATGAAAATATATTATTATAAACTATAAAACAAAAGAAGAACAAAATAGTTCTAATTGTCTAATCTTTTTAAAATATGAGCTGTGAAGATGTGGCATATTTTTGGAAGTTAATTATTAAAAAATATAACACTCTTTAAAATCAAATAATTTCGATCAGTTTCATAGATTGATGAAGTGGTGATCGATCTATTTATCAGAATTGATTGTATTTATCTCACCTAGTGTTTTTTTCTTATGTCATATTTTCATATTATTATTTTTGCATTATTAAAAAATGTTGTATTAATATTGTAGTCCGCTTCGAATCATCTTCCAACCCCTCCTTCGATAAGACGCATTTAAAAAATGGCTAATGCATTTACCAAAAAAGTATTACATCTACTGAAGGAATAATATTTGTATTGGCTGGAAAACATTTCTTCTCGCCGATTCTGTTTTATTATAATTAATAGCACTTTATACTATAATACAATATTTTTTCAATTTAAATCTGCTTGAAATCATTTAGGTATATCATCTAGAATTATTTGTTGTCACTTATTTGTTAATTGTTTTTAATTAAATTTCTTTTAATGAATTACTACATTGTTAATAAAAACAAGAATTCATAATGAAAGTCCTATTTAATTGTAGAAAAATTACAAATTAAATTATAGTGAAAAATATAATATATTAAGCAAAATTATATCAACACCTAAATGGTCCATAATTTAAATTGGTTTCAGGTATAAATGTTTTTGTGTCGGAATTCCGCAAATGTGCAAATGCAATTTTATGAATGATCAATACACTAAGTATTAATTAGGAAATTAGGAATTATTAAATTGGGAACATCATTTGGAAAAAGTGTAAAATTAATTGGAATTAAAAACAACTTAGTTTTCATGAATGTTACAAAGATCGTTTATCTTTAAAACTGAAAAAGTACAAAGAATGTAGGATATTTAAAACTATGGTATTTTATTGTTTACATTGAAGTTTTTATAATCACAAATCTTTTCTCTTCATTAGTGATTTGTTGCCGAATTGGGATTTTTTTTTATTCATTTCATCAAATTATGTTCAAATTCAGTCATTGTCCTTATTTTTAATTTTTGAATTAAGTAATCCCCAAATTGTAATAAAAACTTCCGTAATATTAAATGTATACTCTAACTGGTTTATTGATATTTTATAAAGAGTAATTATTTATGGTAGTGAAGCTTTAATATTACCAATAAAAAACTAATTAAAAATAATCAATGTAGGCCTACTCTAATTTCCATGATCAACGTAAGTCCTGATTACATTAATTAAAACGAAATTTTTAATTAAAAAATATTTTTTTGGAGACAAAATAGATATTGATAAAAACGAATTCGATTTTTAATAATGTTAATGCATAGGATATTTATTTATTTTTTATATCATTATCATAGATTGCAAAATTTACAACATAAACATATTCTAATAAATATTATGTGGAGATTTATTTATTCCACTTTTTTTAATAATTAGTATGTTCAAATATTTATATAGTGAACGTGTCTACTGTAGGTTATATATTATTCCTATTTATTGTAATTTTTTATTAAATAAAATTGTACAACTCATTTTTAAAGAGAATATATTATGAAATACATATTTACATAAAATGCTACTATAAAGTAGTATATTAGTAAAACAACGATATTGTTGTATTTAGCAACATCTATAACATACATACTTTCAATGGAATATAATTTTATTTATTTTATTTTTATCGATGCTTTTAGAACTTAGTAGCAATAGGCAGTGTTAGTTGTATTTTTAGAACGTAAAAAATTTAGTTATATTATATTTATTTTAAAAAATACTTTAAAATACTTACCGCACTAAACAATAATTTTTTCGTCTAATTTTTCATGTCAATATTAATAAAAAAAAAATTTATTGGAATAATGATTAAATAAAATAATAAATAGTAGATACTTATATTTTGCAAGGATTTAATTATTTAAAAAACTTTATTGAAATACTTTTGTTACCAAATACAATGAAATAACATTACATAGTATAACAAGTATAATTTAATATATATAATTTATGTAATATAAATATATTTTTTAGCATAATAATTTTAATATAATAAAGTACAACACTATTATTATTATGATTCTAAAAAATAAAATATTTCAAAAATGCATTAAGATAAAATACCTGACAAGTTTTTGAGTTGTAATCGTGAAGTACCCATACTCTAAAAATGAATTCTTAGAATTGGAATAATTATATTGCATTTCCACCGTTAGCTTGTCATATAAATCTGCTGAATGTCGAGAAGTGAAACGTTGAGCATTGTTTCATGTTTTCATTGTGAAAGAACCAGCGGCATTTTGTAGAATCATCTTATTTTCACGAGACACTGGTGTCAATTTCGTCTGCTCAGTTTTCACGTCGTTTGCATGGAAGTTATAGGAAGAAATTTGATACAGGGTGATAAAAAAGAAGAAAAAATACAAAAGTTAATTGAAACAATTTATTGAATATTACATACGTTACATTTTTAGTATTTAAATTATTAAGTCAAGGGTTCAAATTAATTACAATTATTTTATCTGACGATAATTATTAAAAATGACTCCCTCAAAACGTTAATGAAGACAATAAATCGAAACAATATAAGTAGTACAAGTATTTTGGATCAACCAGTTTATGTATTGATTTTATATAGTGAAATTAAGAAATACAAAATGGATAAGTGTCGAACAAAAATGGAATGTATTTAGTTGTGTCTTTAGATAAAGTCACGGAAAAAAAAAGCAATTAAGGGTAATAAAATTATGAATATATGAATCATACTCTTATTAATGTATGAAGGTACAGTTAGCCGCGTATATATATAATATATATAGTAGTTACGCTTTAAAAAACTATTCGCAACTTTTTAATGATTAGTCTTTTAACTTTTTAAGAGTAACAAATTAAATAAGTAAAACCTTTTTAATGATAAAAAACTACTTTATATATTGGGGATTTGTAAAGATCAAATTATGTACGACTATGTCTATCATGACACTACCTAAAAAGTATTAATTTTCGACATCAATCTCAACCCAGGATCATCCCCGAGTCCGGAGTGATCACCGACACTCAGCTCCCAGAGGACGAGATGCTCGATCGAGTGCAACAACTGGAGGCCTCCTGGCTCAACGCCGAGGCTAGTCATCGACCGATAGACCGCAACTACCCAACCGGACCGCCCCAGTTCCTCACAACACTGCCGCCGAACACGCTGGTTAATCAGGGCCAGCCGGTGAGCGTGATGACTCAGGTGGCGCACCCCGCCGATTCGACGTTGACCCTCGAGTGGATGAGGGACGGGAAACCGGTGTCTACAGGTGTGTGCGGCCGGCTGAAGGGGAAGTGTGTGTGGGGGTTTTGATTCAGTACTGAAGGACGATGCAATGTAAAATGTTATTGTTGTTAGAGAGAATGTGGAGTATCTTATATTTACAAATTCGTCATAAAATGGTAATTAATTGGAGAACTATTATTACTTATTATGACGTGCGCCGTTATGTTAAATCTGAGGTCTCTATATAAATAAACAGTGTCCTTCCCGATTATTTACTATTCTCGTTTTTGTTTTTGAAACTTAAAACACCAATTTTACGAAATTATTTTAATACATGGTTTATGTACTAAAGCAACTGCGATATAATTTATATTATTCTAATGGACCCACGTTGGTAATCGTATTTCACAAAAAATATTGTTCATTACAAAACAAGAAACACTACTCAAGAGGATTTTCATCAAATTGCATTGCTAATATTAATATAAACCAACAAGTCCCCGGCTAGTGTCTTAAATATCATATCCTACAGGCATTATTTATTTTAATACCGTATCATTATTAAAAAAAGAGTTGCATGAAAATAATATTATTTTTTCTATCAAAATAAAATTTTTAAAACAGTTTAATTTATTTTCAAAATACGTTTTTATTTAGAATATATAATTTTATTTAAAAAACTCCAATTGTTTTCTTTTTATATTATGCTTTTTCACTACTGAAGTTTGCAGTAAAACTTCAACTTATAACATTGATAATAAGTCACATAATACAACATCAAAATATGGTATCATAATGTTTGTTTTTCGGAGCGAAAAATGTCCACAATAAAATTTATATATCTTGTTAGACAATACTAATAAAATCGACAAATAAACAAACAAACTACAGAGCTCACTGAATCACTCCAATAAAAAAGTGTTAATAAACCATGACCTGAAAATATTTAGTGGTTCAAAATTTAATTTTAACAATAGTTGTCACTGAAATTTGACTCCATACTTTTCAAATTTCTACAACTGATACATTTGTTTAACCTTCAAAGTAAATAATAATTCATGGTTATAGCACACATTATGTTTTTATTTTCCAAAATTATTGCTTTAAATTTTCGACGTATTTGTTATCCTAAAGTTTATCAAGATACAAATGTAATCAAATTAGGGATTTTTTTCGGAAATATATGTGTTTAATTTTATACGGTTTTATAAGTTAACTACTCTAAAATGCTATATAGATAAACATATGTGTCATTTAGTGTCCGTTTTAACTCTCTAAATCTAAAATAAACCGATTAATTATAATTATATTAATAAAATACTGCTATGTAATATACAAACCGAAAACAATCGATTTTTAAGAATCATCATACAAAAAAATCGTTATTTGTATTTCTCAGCATCCATTTATTTAATTCTTAGTTATTCAACCGTTATAACAACGCGGTGTGTTTTATTTTAATGATTGAATTCATATTGAAACCATTCAACCTCCTCCCATTAATTCTATACTCAAAATTGGAGTATGAAATATGTTAAAATATGAAATTATATTAAAAGATTTGGCCGATATAATGAAATAATAAAAAATAATAATTTCGTTTAGGACATTATTGATGCTCGTCAAGTAGGTTATTTTCAGAGTATGGTTTAGTAACCCCTTCTTATTAAAGAGATTCAGTTACCTCTGTAGTTTGCTTGTTTATTTGTCGCTTTTATTGTTATTGTCTAAAAAGTTATATCAATTTTATTCTGGAAATTTTTTGCTCTAAAAGACAATCATTATTAGTAACCCTTTAGTAGGTATATCGTATTCTGTGTTTTAAAATAAACAGTATTTTCGTCAAATTGGTATTTTACGTTTCTTAAACTGTGTCTTAAAATAATTTCGTATAATAATTATTTAAAGTATCTTTAACAAATGAGAATAATAAATATTCAGGAAGGAACACCATATTTATAGAGCTTTAAGATTTAACAGAACTGCGTAATAATATTTAAAAGTGGTCTTCCAATTAATTTCGATATTATGACGAATTTTTAAATAAAAATCACTCCACCTTTTTTCTTCTTCTTCGAGTAAAGTTCTTTTTAATATAATAGTCAAGGGAATTGCCTCTTTGACCGACTGTTTGAAATCTGTTCAAATCATCAAAAAGTAGCTAATTATAGACATTTAATGTTTCACGGAACAAGGTTCGCTTCATCGAGTTGCGTTGCATCATTTATTGTGTATTTATCATTTATTGTACATATTTTTCATGGATGAATTCCTTCAATGATTAAATTTTGTACACCAGATTGATTCCATGGCTTTGTCAAATGTATTTAAAACGTTGAAGTTTGCGACGATTCCTTGACTATCAGTTCAACGTTCCCTGGACATATTTCCATTAAAATTTTTTAAACCAGAATACTAGTTAACATCAGAATCCGCAAACATATTTGATGGTGAATTTTTCTTAATTTTAAAAATAACGATTTGTTTGTGATGTCTATAATGAAAACAATCAATAATATAGATTTTCTTCGAAAAAAGAACTCATGTTTTAGCTTTGCATGTTTCAATTCATTATACCATTATATTAAGAAACTGCAAGCACTTTTTGTGGAGAAATACAATTTTCGCTATAACTATTGTATTTTGGATAGAAATACAAAATATGTCTACGGACAAAAGGTTAAGGGTTATGACAAAATATGCCATTTTTATTGCTCGTTAACTATAAGTGTTATTCAATTATATTTGTATAAAAACGATATTATTCTTTTTAGTCAATTGACAATTGACTACATTTTTTTAACAAGTTTCTTAAAATATTTTTTTATTATTTTGGAAGCCATTAAAAAAATAGAATTAACAGAAATTTGGACTTAATATACAAAACGAACTACTGCAACTTTTATAAAATCACGTACTTTATATAATATTTACAGTTTATGAGATATAAATTATAATATTGTAATTTGGATGTTATTTTGGATTTTGATAACGCCTAACAGAATGCCATTTTCACCCTACCTTTATGGTTCATGCTGATTGATGGTCATAAGAATTGTCTCAGTAAAATATTTAAATGTTGACATCCCCGATAAATCCCAACCAACGGACAGAATACTCAAAGCACTAAAAGAACACGCGTATATTTCGCTAAACTCTGCCTAAAAATAGTTGATTGATTTGGAGTACAAAATTACTTAAACTAAAACAGGTGTACTTATTGTATACGAGTGTTACTCTATTTATTATACTGGTGTTAAAATATTTGAGATGGCTTGAAGTACAATGATGATGTCAAATTCATTTTATGGTATACACACTACTGTCAAGTTACATGAATGTTATCTCCATCTTTCTATGTATGCAATGAAACGCTATACTATTTTTTATCTAACTTATATAACAATCGTCAACACGTGTTCTCACAACCGTGTCAGGAAGTCGCTTCAACTTGACGTGTGAACGTGGCTTTGCTGTTCTGGACATCGCCTATTGCTATCCGGAGGACAGCGGGGTCTACATCTGCCTGGCTCGCAATGCGCTCGGACAGACGGAGAGCTCGCCAATGCAGCTCGTGTAAGTCGTCAGCTATATCTGGACCGTTTTGACACAAGAGAGAACTTTATATAATACAACAATTTTGAAGCAGCAATGTTTTCCTGCTATGTATGTATTTGTACATGAACAAAATGCCAAGCTATATAATTATGTTTTATACTAAAGGTCATTTTTCGCAAATTATTCATAATCTATTTTTATTTGCATATGAAAATATAAACTAGAAAATGGAAACTGGTTAAGATACAAAAAAAAATATATATATATATATTAAAAAAGTATAATTTAAAGCGAACTATTTCAATGTTATTTTTGCTTTTTTCCTAAAATATATTTGGTATTATTTATTAACTAATTAAATTGAATTTTAGTAATTGTTCACTATAGTTAGTTATATTAAAACTAACTAGTTTATATTATGAAATCTGGAAGAGCTAATAAATCCTTTATTTTATAAGTGTAAATTTCATACTTGATATAGTATATTATAATATTGCATACAAAGTGTAATTTCCATCGAATTGTTTAATTTTAAAACCTTCAGATGTCAAGCTGATGAAACAGTTGTGACAAGATCAAATCTCTCAGAATTATCCATTTCACATTTGCGTCAAATTGAAGATCCTGGAGAAGAGCACAACCCGTGAGCTATTAATGTGTTATACTTTTAGGTGTACTGTATTGGCTTTCTGAATATAACCCCTCAATTATTACCATAGTGTTGGTGACCGCTAAAAGCGTATTTTAAATTTGTTAAATTTGGTCGGTGATATTTAAATATATTTAAAGTATATTTCAAATTAGGTAAATATGAGGTATACTAGATGAGTATTTCAAAAGTTTATTTAAAATATATATACATATGTCTGAATAACTAATTTTATATTATATTTATATAAAATAAACGACAAGACAGAATTTAGACGTAATTAATTTGGCTGCTATCATAATATATGTATCCGGATAAATATACATACATTGGGATTAATATAATAATGCTAATAATTAAATTGGGAACAGAAATTAATTGTCGAAAGCCTAGAACCGGTTAATATCCGAAATCTAACAATAGCATGACAAGAAAAAGACGCAAGTATGACCTTTAACTGGTATATTTATTACTAAATAAAACTACTAAACCTAAACAGACTTTTGGCTGATTAATATATAAGAAAGGTTGGAATGAAGCTTGTTTATTGTCCTTGTTTATTTTGAATAAAAATTATTGTAACTCATTGGAAGAAGATTAATTATTTCAAAATATGACAATATATAATGCATTCCATAAGATCAGATTATTTGCTGATTATAATATGGTCCAATAAGTAGGTTACTCAAATCGATCATGTGAAATGACATGGAATTCTTTATAATTGAGAAGCCTGAGGAACTGAGTTTAACCATATTGTTTTTTTTTTTAATTTCGTTCATATTAAGTTGAATAAATCCGCCATTTTAGAATATAATTTACAAACTTAGTGAACCGGACTTCGAGTTTTAAAAGTACTCATCAATAATCCCTTCACATCTAAAACTGACAAACCATTTCTAGATCATTGCCAGAAGTGCATATAATAATAAGATGTCATTGAACTTTAGAATTTTAAAAATAAATTAAGATGATAAACTTTTTCATCCCTTTGCATCTCATATTTACATATTACAATTGTAAATAAAACAAAATTATTAAAGGTCACTTAAGATATTAAAAACTATATTGGGTGCTATTAATTAACTTATAGTTATCCAATAAATCTTATCTAACGTTATATATATATATATATATATATATATATATTCAACGATAACATTTACCTACCTAAGTTATTCTTACCGTATGTTTACTATAACAAGGCATGTCTACATCATTATTTCATTTTAGATTGCATGTATCTCTTCTTTCTAGTTTTCTAATTTTATTTATGTTAGCTGTTATTTTTAGAAAGGAAAATTTTGACTTAGACTGATTCATTAAAAAACAGATAAGCTAAAACAGATAAATTATGGCAATTGAATTTGATCGGCATCTGAAAAAAGTCTCTTTATAACTAATAATTTTATTGCAATTATTTCAGAAGTATGTTTGATTCACGAGTCTGATAAAAATATTTTCTTTTTTAATCTATAATATAAAACAGTCAATTTATGTTTTTTTAAACAAATTTGAATTTGTTGGCATTTTCTATTCTATACTATAATTATATTAATAATAATAATATACATTAAACAAACTAAGCTCGCTTCAATTTTGAATAATATAATTTTTGTTTAATCTACTATTATTTTAGAATGCTTTAGTAAGCTTTATTATATATATATTACATTATGCTTTACTAAACTTTAGAATATAATATATCAGTATTCTTGTCAAACATATAATACAATGCTTTGAAGTTAAACAATCAATCCAACTCACCAATTTATGATCTATATGCATTAAATATAGATTGAATTCAATCGTTTTTTAGTTTAATAAACATGATAAACATGATAAACACGATGAATTATTGTTTTACAATAACAATAATCTCATCAACAAGCAAGACAATTAATTAGTTCCTTCATTTATTTTACTGAAAATCCATAATTTATATACATAAATATATTTGACAGCCTATTAACCGAACAAACATTGGCTTCATAACTAATTTTCTGCTCAACAAAAAAAGGATAATTAAAATGACTGGTTCAACAGCTAAATTGCTCATGAAATTATTAGCTCGACTAACTAATAAATAATTATTAACGACTGTAACTTTAAAAAGTGTATTTTATTGCGTTTCGGTTTGCTATATTCGTAATATTAATTTCATATGAGAAATAAATAAGATTGACAATTATGTAGATGCACAATTCAATTATTTTATAGTCAATTAGGTTATGATCAGCTGTATCAGTTATTAACTGATTAGTGAATTCTGCATATATAATCTCAATATATTTAGTATATTTTTACTTAATTAGTTAGTAGTAAGCCCTAGTAGAGTAATTAGTAGTAAGTAATTAGTCGCATAATTATGTAGTTAGAGTAGCCGATTAAATTTGAATATTATTATCAAAAACAGTTTTGTTATCAATAGAGAAAATGAACGTCAAGATAATGGATTGATGATTTATGAAGTTTTCGAGATAGTAAATGTAGAAAATGGTTGTTATATATGATGTTCATTTAATTAAAATAAGCGAGGTTTTAAACCGTTTTTGCACAAAAGATTAAGCGAATGACTGATAATATTAGATATTCAACAATTTAACTCATTATTACACTTTTGTATTTAAATTTTTTTATAAATAAGAAAATCAGCAGAAATTACTTTATTGAATTTTCATTATTTTTTAAATTATGGATACAACGTACGCGCTTTAATTAACTATGAAAATAAATTAAATAGTTACCATGTGAAATTGTGGTATTCTTGATATAATGACGGACATGCTTTGCATTATTAAATATAGTTCATTGACAATCATATTGTTTGTCATATTTTGTGGTCATGCATATCATATCATATCATATCATATTTATTTTCACGTGAATTTTTTTTTATTGATAAATATATAGAGAACAAGATTTTACTCAGTTCAACTGCATTTTTTTATTAATTTTGAAACAAAATATAGGTTAAAATATACCTAAAACTTAAAAAAATTAATTATCAAAATAATATTTATGATTGTTTGGTTATTGATGCGTTCGTTTGAGGCTGTTATTTGAATACATTAATGATTACTTTGTTTCGTTAATTTGCTTTATTAAAAATAGTAGTTTAGTTTCATTCTTATCAGTATCAAATTCTTATCAACGACAAAGGTAACATAATCGCAAACAATACGGTTGTCGCTATCAACACAAAGGAGGTAACATTAAAATTTGTCAAATACCTCTATTAGAATATCATATTTCACATTAAGATGCCTATCCCTGGACCTATTTTTCGCTATAAAAAATCAAGCGAGATAAAAATAAGAGTTTTGAAATATCTCCATTTGAATATAATCATTCACATTTGATTTATCTCTGGCGCTGCTGCCATAAAAAATATCTTAGATATAGGAAATTGCTCAGGATTGCGTTAATCTACACAAAAAGGTACAGAAAAAAGATGAGAAATACGCGGTATGCTAAAAGTATTATTGTTAAATTATAATTTACCAGAATATTCTAACAAGCTATTTATTATAACATTCTTTGCATATAATTTAATAAAATACAAACATTTATATTTATGTATTTGCATTTATGTTATTAATACTATAACAATGTCCAGTTTGACCCACAATTATTGGAATGAAATCGCCTTTGTGGGTAAACCACAAGGCAGATAATATGTTTTGACGAAGCATAAATGTGGTATAAAACAGGAATAATAGGCATTTTACAAATAACTCACAATTTTCACAGATTGCACATTTATTTTAGATTTGTGCAATACAGATTCAAATGAATAACGCTGAACATATTATACACATGATTTCGATTCGTGACAATGAATTATAAATGCAATGCTAATTTCAAAATCTTTAAAAAATATATATTTTCGTCCAATAAAAGACGGCTATCTGCGGACATTGAGGGGATCCCCCCAGTGTTCCTGACGAATCTCGAGCCCGCCGAAGTGTCGGTTATCGAGTGCCAGTTTGCGCGCTTTGATGTGCGTGTCAACTCTGGCAATGGGAACAAGGTCGTCGTCGAATGGTACAAAGATGGTGTACTTATCAATATGGGTGAGTATAGAAGTTAGAAAATGTAGTTATGTTGTTATAATCACAGTTAGAAAATAAATAGCAAAAAATTATATATTTAGTAACTGGGATCGTAGTAGTTATTTTTTTAAATAGTTATTATAGATTGTATAATTACAATTTATATATCAACCAAAATTGAACTTTTTAAAATATTTAAAATAATTGTATAATATTACAATTAATTTCAATTGCAATTTTTGGGAAAATTTTTTCATTTGTGAATGACGTCATCTGTATATATATATTTGTGTGGGAGAGAGGAGTCGATAGGTTACACTTCAATGTTAGAATATGTATTGAAATTTATAATAATATTTTTAGATTAAAAATCGTGAATATTAAGCAAACTAAAATATAATGGCTTAGGTTATATACAATATCATAGTAGTATATATGAGATAATTATTGTAAAAACATTCCTTTGCCTGATTCCTTTGTCAAGGTTCCCGAATTACGGGCGGACTAGAGTTAGGTCTGGCCACTCTTCACATTCGCTCAGTCTACGCAGAAGATTCTGGACAATACGTCTGCGTGGTGGCTACTGAGCATGGTCGAGCCGACAGTACTCCGGCCAGTCTCGTCTGTTCTGCAGATAACTTTGTGAACAACACGACTCAACTGAAAAATGGTATGAACCATATATCTGATTGCTCCCGTAATTGATGGAGGTGCATGATTTTTCTCTCCCCCCATATTTTGAAATTAAAAGTATAAATAATGAAACCGTCCATAATACGACATCAAAACTCCCTACTTATATATTTTCTTTTCTTTTTCTTGCTCACATTTTATTCTCCCCTTTCTCAATAATTTAAAGCTATTAGAGGTTTGATAAATTAAGAATTAATTATTAATGATATAATTTATATGCATTCAGTGCATCTCATAGAGAATATATCTACAAAGTCTATCTAATAGTTTGCAGTGGCGTTGGAAGATATGCATGATTGGGTGGCTCCAATCTCCTGTAGCCATTATAGAGCTACGTACGTTGAATGCAGTGTAGCCTATTAATAAGCAGGTTAATTATATTTTTAGAAATTTATTACAAAACAATTAAAACAAACTGCTAATACATGACGTAATATTTATAAAATATGAACGTAATTCTTAAAGAAATATAGTATTTTGCTAAAAATTAGTTACATAATCTTGCAATATTGGATTACTTGGGATAAAGACCTCCAAGGAATCTGGGCCTGTCAGTTTACGCCGTCTTCAAACATATGAGACGTTTTTAAATGTTTAACATAATATATGTTTATATGTGAAATATATTAATATAAATGTAAATATTGTTTAAAAAAAATAAAGTATACTGAAATACTTAGCAAACTGCGATTAAATTAGTCAAAATTTTGGGGGAAATGCAGGAAAAATTGAGAAAATTAATTTGGTACAAATGAATTTATGCTAGATTTAAATGGAAATTTATGTATTATCTAATGTTATTTTTTTATAGCATTATATTAAATATTATAAACTGAATAAGCAACTCCCTCTTGATCGTTAACTTGATCAGCAACTGTTGAAATATATTTGATTTACAGAATTTATAAATTTAATTATTTATATTAATAACAATTTCCAAGTTGCAACATTTCTTAAACTTCTTTTATAATCCCATAATAGCAAATATATTCAACTGAGCTGCATGGAAACATTATGTATACTGAAATTAGTTTCGTTCAACAGCATAAACGATTTTTTAAAAAAACTCATGTTTTATAAACGTCATTTATTTGCAGTAACATAACGCCACTCTTTTTCAGTGTACTGAATTTAGAAGTGATCATAAAAATATGGGAACATGGATTAAATAAATGCCTTATAGCTATGAACTAGTTTCACATGAATTATAATACTGTTAAATATTGCTATCGTCACTAGTAAAGTGTTTTTGTAGTAACGGTTTTGTCATATATAATATAAAAATGGACACTGTAAGTCGCAGAGCATATGAGCGTTTTGGTTTCAGAGTACTTTCTAAAAGGTGTTCTAAAGGGATCCGTAGGCCTACTTGGTATCTCCTTCTATTCTCATCATATGCTGCCTCTGTCTTTGACATGGTATCCTACCATTACATGAAACATCAAATCTATGCTGATGATATTTCTATTAATATACTTATTTTTTCGATCAATAAACACATCTAATAATTTCAGCTTTTTTGAATATTGTCTAGACCATCTTTAAAAATCAATTGAAGCTAAATTCAGATAAGACTGATGACACCTTGTGGTGCCCGAATTAAAATATGCATTTCTCCACTTACGCAACTAAATATTTGTGGTACACATGGTAATCCTTCATCTCATGTCAAGAGTCTCGGTGTCCTATTCGATGGATAGCTTTTTATTTTAAGTCATCTTTGTTTAATCTTCAGATTATTATTCATCTTCATGCACAACTTCAACCATTTCATATATTGTAAATCTGTTGCATTTCTTACGGTTTCATACAAATCTCCTACATTTATTACGGTTTTTATACAAATCTCTTACATTTCTTAGGGTTTCATACAAATCTCCTAAATTTCTTATGGTTGCATACATGTCTGTTATATTTCTTATGGTTTTATACAAATCTGTAACATTTCTTACGGTTTCATACAAATATTTTACAATTTCCTACATATTAAAATTGTTTTTACAATACGCGTATTGTTATTAAAAATGTATTGTTTGGTTATTTCTAATTATATTAAGATAACATGTTTAGTCAGTCAGTCAGTCAGTGAATCAGTCAGTCAGTCAGTCAGTCAGTCAGTCAGTCAGTCAGTCAGTCAGTCAGTCAGTCAGTCAGTCAGTCAGTCAGTCAGCAGCGTTATTTTTAAGGAATGTTAATCGGCAATTATTTTGAATTGATACCTTTTTAATTTTAATTTAGGATTTTGACACAATATTTGGGAATAGTACCACCAAATCTGTGTTATTTATTGATAAACAAATATAATTTCGATTAAGTTTTTCACTAATATTTAAAAACTTTATTATATCTTTATTTACAATATTATAATGATTATAATTTTCCCGAGTAGTAGTTTATATAATTATTTTAAACATTCCAGACTCCCAAGCCGCTTTTTGTGCTATTACAATAATAATTAAATTCAAGTATTTTAAACAGAGACAACAATTATGTTTGTATTTTTCTCAAATAAAAAATCGCCATAAAAAAGTATGCATATTTATAATAACATAACAGTGACTTCTAACATATGCCAACTGAACTATATATTATACATAGTTACAACATATGCTGATGTGACATTAGGGGTAAACCATACAATTACACACTTATTAATTAAAATAACGGTTGTATTTAGTTGATTAATTTTTTTGGTAGAATATACTGCTTGTTTTTTATTTGTGCGATAACTATTGAGATAAAGGAAAAACATCAATTAGAAGAATAAAATTGTAATTGAAAATTTATTGATATGAAATTTTTAAATTAAATAATTCAAGGAATACAAGCGATATTTTTTTATTGTTTACAATTGATTAAATTGATTAACACCTAATATAGATAGACCACATACTTTTAAATGCAATTCATTTACTTTTGTAATTAACTTCAATAGACTGTCCCATTGGAAGAAATATTTCAATATTCTTACTGTTGGTGTGGAAAAACTATCTCAAACGATTAAAGTCCGAAGTTCACTCTTTGAAGCAGCCGCCCCATTTATGACATAATGTGTCAATTGAAGCCATTCATACCGGATTTATTGCTGATACGGGGTTTATTATCAACTCACTAAATTGTAGAACGCCACATTATGTTAGGGCTTCGATACATCAATGTTTGTGATACAATATTTGCAATTAATTATTGAGGCAGAAAGTTAGAGAACGGGCACAGTTTTTTTAATATAATATAATAAATTATATTATACTATGTTTTAGTCTACGTCGAAAGGGTCACAGCAAAAAATTTGTAATAGCATTTCAAATATGAAGTTAGATTCGAACTTTTATAAATGTGCATTATTTTGACAAATTTAAACATCTTTAGGCAATTTTATGTAGTAATATATTATTGGTATAGAAATTATTGAAGAGCCAACAATATATTAAGCTGTAATATAATAATTTGTTTGATATTTATATAGTAATCTGTAATGTAATCATTTGTTTGATATTTATATACTAAGCTGTAATATAATCATTTGTTAGATAATACACAAATGATAGTATAATAATGAACCATACATATCATTCATATATGAACAACATTACGATCGTCACATTAAACACCCATTTGAGAAATTAACATATGTAGATTTGTTTCAATAGAAATTGTCATGATAACAATGACTATTTGAAATGTAGGAATTATTACAATTGTTAAGTAACATAAATAAATTTTAAAAATATATGAAATCCTTCACTTATATGTCATGTGAATGAAACTTTGGTCCCAGTCCAAAAACGTTGACATTTGGCCTCTCATAAGATCTACATATTAGATGTGTCTTTTTTAATTGGAACCCTGAAGTCGTTGGCTCCCATTGTCCGGAGGTACCTATGCCCCTGACATTGACCAAACTCAAGCAAGATGAAACAAAAGAGTATTGGTATTATTAAACAGCACACAACATTAAAGTGATATCGCTTTAAATCACAGTATAAAATATACGATATAAACAGTACTGATAAAATGACAAGTAATTTGGCGACATGGCAATTCAAACTTGTGAATTTAAAAGGTAGTTGCTACTGAATTTGAAATTATTTTTGATGAAAAATCATTTTTACATGGTCTAAAGATAAAACTAAAACTAAAAATCTAAAAAATAATAGAAAATAATAGAAAATGTTTATTAACATATAATTGAAATATTTATTCAAGGATTTAGTATCTCAAAGGCATATGATTTGATTATCTCCTGGACCATTAATAATTGATAAAGCTTGTCAAATCGTACATTTGGATAGGAATGCAAGCTCTCCAGAACCTGGAAGCCGACCTCCTGCGGGCTGAGTTCCGCCCACAGAACATGGAGGAGCCACGCAGCCTGCCGACTGTTGTTAAGCCGATCGATGGACTCCCACCAATGGACGAGGGAGAGTCTGCCCACTTTGATGTTCGTGTTGAGCCAATGGATGACGATCATTTGTCTGTTGAATGGTGAGTCACTGACGCGTCATCATTAAACTGTTAATGATGCATGTGAAATTCATAACATCGTAATTTTTTAGGGTAAGTGTGTACACGCCCCCCTTGGGATATTATACTTTCCATTGATAAACTAGGCTAAAATATGGTACCCTGAAATACATATCTGTCTCTAAAAATTATGATGAATTTTGAAAAATTATAAAAAAAGTAAGTTTATGAATTTCAAATTTTTGTCAAATGTTCTTCGTAATTCAAATAAACAATACAATTTGAACAACATATTTTTTTTGTTATTAGTCAGTGTTTCTTGTACTTTCGATAACTCCATTAGACTTGACACATAAATCCTAGAAATAAAAATCAGTTTGGCACAAATATTAACTTTTTATAGTTATTACATGCTAGTATAGGTTTCAAAGCTATAATAATGGACAATATGATTTGGATTAGTCAACACCACATAACAATATCAATATTATATCTCTTACAAATCAACTTTTACGAAACTACAATAAACTAATAAACTAACTAATAAACTACTAATATGGATGGACCTCTTGTTTTCATATATTTATGCACATTAGTTACTTTATATCATTCAATGTTTTTTCATATTATTCCTTTCTTTTCAAATGTATAGGTTGAAACAAAAGAACAAACACACAAACTAGCAAAAAATATATATCAATATATATATATTATTGCACCAAATACAGCACAGATAAACAAGTTTTAACTATATCTGTATGTTTCAATATGATTCAGAAGTCTTTGTTAAGAACTAAGAACTTATTTTTCAATATGTCACGTGATATTGTCTGGTTTAGATAAGGTAATAATTTAGATTTTTGGTATCAAATTTTTATAAATCAAATACTCTAAAACTTAGAATAATATAGTTATACAAATATGTATGATGTTATTTTGTGACTATAAACAATATTTCACATGAATATGAAACTGTTGGATATCAGGATAACGATTTCAAATTTTTAACACTCTGGTTGGTAATGGTCGGAACAACATAAAATTTTCCTCACAAGTGAACATTACTTGTCTTTATTTATCATTAAATATCACTTTTATTTATAGATTTTCTCAAAGTTAGAATTTGGTCTGTCTATTACTTATATAGCAATAAACAATTTGCCTGAATAATATTTCATTTTTGGGCATTTTATCACGAAAATGTCATTTACATATTTTAATTGACTGCAGAAGCCTGACCAGACAATAATATATATATATATATATATCAAAAAAATGTCACAAAAAAATATAAAACATTTTTTTTGTGTCAATAATTAAAAAATCAGTTACATCAAAATATTATATTAAAAATTTTTATATCTTTTTTCATCACCGATACAGGCTCACCAGAATAACTAGATTGAAGATTATTAAATTACATTTAAATTAAATTACATTTAAATTAAATTAAGTATATTAAAAAATTTAAAACGTACGGGGGATATTAACAAATTAATTTTTTAATAAACGCAAATTAATATTATTTTTAAAAAGATCATGAACGTTATATATATATAATGTTTTGAATTAAAACATACCAGGGATAACAGTAACTGAATACTTTTTTAATGAAAATATATTTTAAATAATAAAATATAATCAAAAATAGAATTATATATGTTTTAGTTAGTATTTTTTGGTTAAAAAATAAAGATGACATCATATATATTAAAAGTCTTTGATATAATATAATTATAAATAAAAACACAATAAGAACCACATATCAGTCAAATTCAAAATTGTTATTTTAATTTACCCTCAAAAACACCTCTATATAAAAATATCTAGAACGTGAAAAAATTGTATATTTAGAAAAAGTAAATATATCCATATAATTAAAAGTATAAGTAAAATTAAAGGTACAAAAATAATTATATATGATGAGTATAACTTGATCATATATAACTTAATGATGAGTATAACTAGATCAAACATTCATACTTAAATTTTATTAAAATCGACCAGGCAAATGAATCATGTGATGTGATAATTGTAAAAAAATAAAAACTAAAAATTATAAATATTAAAATTAGGTACGACAGGCAACTGTGGTTTTATTCATTTCGTGTAGAAATAAGGCATTATTTAAAATTTAATCGTATTTAAACCCAGAAGGACAATATAATTGTTCTATAAATAAATAAATGTTAATATGACTAATCATACAATCATCAAACATAAGACAGTCAAAGAAATCAAACCAATCAAACTGTCACTGTGATGACAACTCATGACAACATAACATGAGATTGTAACATGTTCAATAATTAATAAAATCCATTATCTCATTATTAGTTTCTGTTTAACACTAGTATAGTTATTTGCATTCATTGTGCTTATTTTGTCTCTCTCTCTCTCTCTTTCGGATAGGTACAAAAATAGTGAACAGCTGACTTCTGGGTCCAGATTCAGGGTGGAATTTGAACGCGGCTTTGCCAGTTTGGACATTCGCCATTGTATTCCGGAGGACAGTGGGGAGTACTGGTGTCTGGCGAAGAATAAGATGGGACAGACCGAGAGCAACAAGGTGCAACTTCAGTAAGTTGATGACCTTGAGAGAAATCCTCTGATTGGTTTTAAACAGATCGACACGTGACGCAATGTATAATATTATAGATCAGGGCAGTTCCACTATAGCGTTGGATGTAACATTTATACACAATTTCACTATCAAAATATACAAAAAAGTATTAAAACTATATATTGTATAGCATATGATTTATTTTAATAAATAATAATTTTTAAAGGAATATATAATTACAAAGTCCACTGTTTCACATGTTTCAATAGAAGATAATTTTAGAAGATAATTCTGATAATTCATTTTGAAACAAAAAATTATATCCTAAATAATATATTATTTAGCAGGATTTTTTCCCGGATATTCCAAACCAGATTGTGATGTCACATTTAACGCTGTAATAATTGTTTTATTTTGAATAAATTTAAAATACGTTTTGTAATATTAACTGATCTTTATGAAATATGATCGATAAAAGATTACTATCTATAATATTTTCATCAAAAAAGATGTTCGCAAAATAAGTTTTTAATATGCTTTCATTTTTAAAAATATGTACAAAATATTACTGTTTTAACGGCATCGAGATTATTTCTGAGCTTTCTATAAAAAAGGCAAAAATCGCAATTATAAACTGTTTTAAATATTTATGCAAAGTGATATAATTTTGTTTTAATAAATTAAATTTGACTAACAATTTATATATTATAAATTTTGAAAAAGTAACGCAAACTTTTTCTTCTATTTCAATAATATTTGTCGTATTTGTCGTATATGCCACACAACATTCAAATTTGTAATACACATATTGTTATTTAAAATAATTCGAAGCTTTATTAAAATACTTCGATATCATCTGGTAAAGATGTAATTTATTACTGAGCGATTATGATATTTTACATTCATATTAATGTCGTCACTGTTTTGAACAATAATTACATTCTCCTAAATGATTTAGTAATACTACATTTTTTACTATATTCTATTATTACTGTTTTTGTCTATTCATTATAATAAAAATTTTGGGTATAAAATTTCTTGTTATTTTGTAGCGACAAACACTTTTTTTCATCAAGGGACATACTCACAAATGTTTGCAAGACAACGTTTAATTTTTTAAAAAATATATATTAAAAAAATATTCGGATCACATCCCGCCATTACATTTTATAAAATTTTTCATGAATTTTTAATGTATAGTTCATTACACATTTATTGCTATGAAAGATAGAATGAAAGCTTCCATTATACAAATAATAATTTGATGTCAAAGAGAATGAAAATTTTAATACTTTATCGGATAATATGTGTGCTATTTTCGAACGATATATTTAGAATTCTATTAAGATATTCCATTGCGAATAAAATATTAAATTATTAAATTCTTGTAATTAAAATTAATTAATTTAGAATATGCATTTTAAAATGTTATTATGATGGAATTTTCAAATAATTGATAACTTTTCAAATATTTTAAATATATCAAATATTTGTAGTATGTTTTTGTTATATTAACAATTACATTTAAATGAATTTAAATGATAATTTATTTCTTTTGTTGCTGTGAATTCACAATAAAAAATTTTAAAAATAAAAATTTAGGGAAGCTTGAGGAATTGTGAGCAATGTTTAAAAATTGATCACCATTTATATTTCTGCCCTATAAAAGGTAGAATTCACATATCAGTGATGACGTACACTTATGACATAAACTTACAGTGATGACGTACACTAACGACCCTGTACTACATAACAGTTGCTGTGTCCTTTCTATCACTGACAGATGCGCCGGAGGAGCTGGAGTGATCACCAGCAGCAATCTGGTCGAAGGCTCTGACGGTCTAAAGTGGATCCAAGAAATGGAAGGAGATTATTCTCAGTAGGTGGTTGTGCGCACCACGTATTTACTTAATTATTTTTCTTGAATATTATAATACCCTATAAAAAGTTTATTCTTATAGAGTACTTTCCCTAGGCAGTTGCGAAAGAATAGACAACATTATATGGTAATTTTTTATTAATAATTTTTCATTATTATAATATATCACGGTAGTAGTTGCTACTGGATTGTATTCATTGTCCATTTGAGGTCACCGGTTAATTTACTTTTAGTTTTCAGGTAGTGCTTTAAATAAGTATTGCACGTCATCAATCATTTTGAAAATTATTATGCCTCATTAAAAAGGCGTCACTTAAATTTTTCTCTGCCAAGAGTCATAATTTATTTATTGTGTAATAAATCAAAATTTTCATCAATTTTAGGTTTTCTTCTTCGCTGAATACAAATTAATCGCTTAATTATTTTTAAAGAAAAAATATGTGAAACACCAATGTATAGCCTATCCATTGTATTCATTGTAAGTTCTGGTGAGTAGACTTTGGATCACTTAATTATAATAAAATAGAAATCACAGTTAATATAATAATAATCATTTTTCAAATACCACAAGAGCGTTAATATTCCCCACAGATTACATCAAAAAAATATCGACATGTGTTGAATCACCTATTTGATTTAATTTCAAGTTATGTTACAAAGTGAACAATTAATTTTAAAAATAAGTTAATATATCAACCGTTTAGATAGGCCCGTGTTTCTTTAAATCAAAATGTTTGCCTTTGAAAATTAACTCTAAAATTAGTTAAAACTCTAATAATGTGTTAAGTCTACTTACAATAATAAGTACACATTTGATTAATGTAATAGACACCAAATATCTATTAACTATGTAAACTATATTTTAAAATGTGTGTTATTTTGGGTTTGTTTATATTTAAGCTAAGCTGTACAGATACTGCGAAGCATAATATTAAGTAAAACATGTTCTATTAAAATAATGTACAAGGATTTAAGAACAATTTATCAACAATTCAAAAACTGTGCTAAAATATCGAAGCATTTTACTATCTATAATATAATAAATTTATTTACTTGTTTTAAATGTTTTATCTAGTAATTCTTTCTGACCTCGGAGGTACGTTTTGCGTGTACGAATAGGCCTACACATAATTGGCACGCGATCGTGAAAACACACCTCTTAGCTATTTTTTCAAAATTTGAGATAATGCCATATAAATAATCTTTGGAAAGAAGTATTTTATTTAAAAAAACCGCATGTCAATATCTTAAAAATTACGAGAGTAACGTTCATTTAAAATTTTGAAGTGAGGATGCCCTTTTTTCGACAAAAATTTTACAGGATAGCAGTTTAAAGTTAAAAACTCATTTTTGCATAAAATGCAAATGGTTTATGTAAGTTTAAATCAGTCTAAATTAATATAATAATAATAATTTTTATTATGTTTATAACAGCATATTATAATAAAAATACCATGGAGATATACTACTTATAATATAATGGAGATTATAACTAAACAATAAGCATGTTGTAATAAACATGCATGTAACATTATATAACCATTATTCAACAATAAATTGAACACACTAATAAAAATAAGACGAGTCTAATATTATACACAAACAAGCACAACAAAGCAAAACATACCAAACGTTGATATATAATAAAAAAAATTATTGTTGATAAATTTGACCAAAATCCACTTTCAACCCGGCGGTGGAGGGGTGCGGAGTTCACTACATCCTTTGAGACGTACGTGGGCGCTTTGGAATTAATGCCTCTAGACAAAATTTCCCAATAAATAAAGACAAATAATGATCACTGTGAAGAATGCAAAAGAAAAACCACAATATAAATTTTAAGTTTATTACAATTAATACAAAATATCCGAGCTTTCACCTTTTATCAAGAAGGCATAATCCTGATTTTTCTATGTTTTTTAAGCAATACTGGAATCAACGACAATTTAGAGAGCTTTTATATGTTTTTTTAGATTTCGGTTCACCTAAAACTTTTCTTAAAAAGTTTTCAACATTTAAAAAATCTTAAAGGTATTTTAACGTAATTAAAACCTTCTAAATAATAGGATATATATATTATAATTTCACGATAAATAATATTATTTTATAATATGCGTGCATTGCAAGTGCAGTGTATGTTCAGCTTCATGGGAGTTTTAGAATATATTCAGCAATTGCTAATTAGATTTGTCGGCCCAACTTATTCGCGTAATAAGAAATAAAATTAGACAAACAAACAAAATTAATTATTTATATTGTATAACTTATTTTAATAAAAAATATATCTTAAGTTAAACAAGTTGAAAAAGAAAGTTCCTCTATTCTTTGTATTCGTTATTTATGTAATTGTCAATATGTTCTTAATTGTCCGATCCGGCTTTTTTATTGATCGTTGCTCATTGTGCAATTATGGTAAACGCGTGTTGGAAACCCATCCGCTTAGATTTTTTAAACTGTTTTTCATTTGGTTTGCATGTTTAGCTCATTTAATTTTCTTTGTTCAATCCATGATGATGAGGTTGCGAAAAGACCTCATGAAATGTATTGGGCCTTTTACTATATTTTTTATAGTTTTCCTTTGCACCTGAACAAGACTTACTGGCAACATACATCTTATACTGGCAACATACATCTTATACTGGCAACATACATCTTATACTGGCAACATACATCTTATACTGGCAACATACATC